>JAJIYU010018037.1:0-11401 GCA_030144865.1 Tinospora cordifolia | reverse complement strand
TACTAGGCATGACATGATTAGTATGCATGCATAAATTCAAATATGAATTAAATCTAAAACTAAAAAATATTTTAGCATGCTCAAACTGAAATTATTCATGATTTCAAAAAAATCAAACAACCAATGAACATGTTAGAACTTTGAATAAGAAAAAAGGTATAAGAGAAATCACTTCCACCTTGATATGTAGTTTCCCCCAAAGTTGAAGCAATAGTTCTCAATTCTCAAACACCAAGACAATCACCCAAGAAGAATCCCTAAACCAAGAACTTCTCACACTCAAGAGAGAAAAGAAAAGTGAGAAGGAGAGCCAAGAAGAGGGCTTGAAGCACAAGATGAAAACTTAACTCTTGTTGCTTTGGATGATTTGATTTGTGAGCATGGGGGGTTTATATAGAGTTCAAATTAGTGTAAAATGGTAGGTTTTTTTGTGGGAAACTTACAAAAATTTAAATTTTCGTGCCCCCAAAGCATAGGAATTTAGCAAGTTGTCTTGGAATTGGAAAACCAAGTTTATAGAAACTTTTTGAGATTTTTTTCGGATTTTTCCTGATTTAATTTCGGTATTTCGTTTATTATTTTCGGAGCAACAAATCGGAGCCGTCGGATCGTCATCGAGATATCGTTCGTGATCGGATCAGGCAGATAGAATGGAAGCCGTTCGATTTGCCTTGAGACACGCATTAGGATTTGATCGGAACTGTTAGATTTTCCTCGGATCAAGCAACAAAACTAGATCTTCGATCTCGTCCGTCGAATTTTCTCGAGCGGAGTGTTCGTTCGCGATTGAGTTTTGGCGGGTGAGATCTCGGCCGTTGATGATCCTCGATCACAGCATCAGATCACGATTGAGATTTTCGGATTTGGTCTGGACCGTTAATCATCCTCGAGCGTAGCACCGTTTGCGATTTAGAAAAAACGGCTTTGATTTTCGCCGTTGGATGGTCCTCGAGTACAGCACAGATGATTATCAGAACGGATTCACAGATCCTAGCCATTGGATTTTCCTCGATCGCTGTACTTTCGCGATCAACGAAAACCATCCGAACTGTTGGATTTGAGAGATTGATCGTGAGCCGTTTGATCTTGGTGATTCGGTGCTCCTAGGTGCCGTTTTGGACTTCAATCTCATTCGTTGGATTTCACAGATTCGTTTTGGACCGTTGGATGCAGTTTCTAATTACCAAATCACTTTCGAAAGCTTCTATAATCCGAATTTTTGCCAATTAGACACTTTCTAATTGATAAAAATTTGATTTTCTTGTATATTCCCTTCCATTTTGATAATTTGCTAAATTTTTCTCATTTCTAATTATTTAACATTGCATTTATTTTATATATTTCTATTTCTTTAATATTTTTAATGTTATTAATTAAATAATCAATATTTTTCATTTTCATATATTTTTATTTATTTTATATTTCATTTTCAGGTAATAATTTATGTAGTTATACATCAATAATGCTTTATACATATACACTACATTTTTATTTAATTATATAAGATTTTTCTATGTACATATTCCCCTAATATGTAATATTAACATTTATTATGCTAACACAGACCTTTTTCATACCCATATTAACCTATATGTGTATTTATACTTTATTTTTATTTATTTCTTAAGTAACTCCTTAAATATTATAATTAATTCCACTAAATTGTAATTTTCATTTAATTATCCTGATTTTTTTTATTATATCTCCAATATAAATTATTTTTCATATGCCAACCCACCATTTTTACCCAAAATTTCTTAAAATCTTTGAAATTAATTTATTCAACTTATTTTATTTATTAAAATTTTTTTTTGACAAATTCTGGGGTATTACAACTTAACAAGGAAGAAATCAATTAGAATCATAAATCTTTCTTAGTAATAAAGAAATCAATTAGAGTCATTGATCGTTCTTAAAAATCAAGAAATTAATTAGATCTGTTGATCTTTCTTAGTGACAAGGAAATCAATCTTGGCCGTTATAGATTGCTTGATGATAAGGAAATAAACTACTATAAATAGAGCCCCCATTATTCATTTCTATATGAAAAAAAAAATATTTGAAAATTATATTAATAAATAAGGCTTTATCTTCCTCTTATATATCTTTTTCTCTTTTAATTTTCTTTCAATTTTCTATTTATATTTTTATAGTCAAGTTATTTCATTATCATAACAAATACATTAATTTTTTACATGTATGGTTAGAACTTATTTTTAAAAATAAAAAATAATAATAAACAATATGAGAAAAGATGGTGGACATTTTGTTTATACTATAATTTTTAATATTACAATAGTATGAAGTTCCTAATTTGTATGATGCCAAAAAGAATGAAGTCCTATCATAATATATCTACCGTCACATGAGTCTATAACATAACAAAAAGTTTTAAAAAAAGGGGTGAGGATTGGATTCAATCAATCAATAAAAGAGAGTTGTGGGACAAGTATTTGGTTTATACTCCTCTAAACGAAAAGAAATAAAATAATATATATGTATCTAATAAAATAAGATTGAGTGAGATATGACAAGAGGAAAAAAACATAAAATCAAAGCTGCTAGATATGGCCCATAGATGTAACTAAACCCTCTTTATTAATTCGTAAGGTGTTTCCGTGCATCTATTGGTAGACAATATCATGAAGATTTATCTTATCTACGTTATGAGAATGATATTCTTGATTACTATTAGCACGTCTCCTAATGTTCTAATGGTAGATTAATGGAAGTCGGTTTCAATAGATGATATATAGTATTGCAACTAACAAAACAATCTAGGTAGCCAAGAATATTGAGATAATCAAGGGATCAACAAATGTAATATAAAACGAAAATAATTTTTTTTTTTGTACTTCACTGGCTTTATAATATGACATAAAGTTGTACATATGACACAAGGCAAAAACCTATGAAGGTCAATTTAGAATCTTATTGTACTTAAATCCAATAAAATGGTGGTCTCAATCGATGAGCACACATATTGATATATCGTATGTATATTTCAATTGAGATCTATAAAATGTAGAATTTAGATTGTATGAAAATTTCTTCTTCTTATTATCACTTTATCTTAATAGACACTTCGCTTTTCTTTGAATTTTATTGTTTTAGATTTATGATTTCCTTCAAAATAGTTGAGATCCACTTCACACAATTTATTAGACTACGTCTTCTCATGCCTACTTAACATGATTTACATTAGTGATGAAGGAAATTTCTTTTGAATATTTATTTTTCATTTCTAAGTAGTAAATTATGAGTATCATCATCATATTCAATTACCACTGTTTGAGACACATATCAAATTTGTTAAATCTTACTTGCATATGAGTAGACATCCAATAGTCACACTAGGATTCTAAAAGAAAATTAACTTTTCATATGACCACCATTTGAATGATGCGCCCTCTTATATAATCAAAATTGTTGAGTTGCCCATGCATTGGATTTCTATGCTATTCTCTAACTCTAAGTTATATATATATATATATTTGGCAATGTCTATAGCTTGATCACATTGTGAGATGAAAAGTTGATAAAAATAGTTAATTTTCAAATTATAAAGTCCTCCTTTTCTCTTTCCGCAATGCACTTTGTTTTTGTTTATTTATAGATATTAAGAGAGCTTACAATAGAAACAAGAAAAAAAAAACACAATTTTATATTACATTTAACGTGAACAGTACCCTCAAGAGCGATAAGTTCAAGATTTAACATAAAATTTTAGCCATTAATTATTATATTTTATTTATAAAGAATTTGAGTTCTTGTCTTCTCTTTTATGACCATGATGTCCTCTTTTGAATGAATGACTAATATGAGTTTTTGCTACAATTATCAATTATTAGTCAACTTCAATTTGGTGTAACAAGTTCAAATTTTCTTATAATTATTGTTATTGAACTAGTTGGAAAAAGAGGACTGGTGAATGATATATTGTACCTTTCTAATTTGAAGTACTTCTATAAATGAGCTACCAATTTGTGTTTATTAAGACTTCATTATTAGTTTATGCATGTATGAAACACACTAATTTATTTTTTTAAACTTTGTTTAACAAGGCCAATGTACAATTGTTGATATTTTTGATATTATAGCAGTCAAACTCAAGTAAATTGTCGTGTTATGGTTGAAATTTATTAATTTATCTTTTAAATTTTGTTTAACTAGTATCTTTATTTTTTTTTATTGGTTGTTTAAATTAATGTAGTCACAACAAGAAAACCGAACGAGAGGAGAAACATGTCTTCCAAAAAAAATTATGATTTGCTTGTTGTTGCATTAATATCCAAAAGATGGTGAAGATGAAATTGTTGTAGCTGAAGGAAAAATATCATCAACTGATTATCCAACAAGAGTTCACAACGCGCCTCTTGGGAGGGATTGTTGGAGAGTTTAGGTGAATAATGTCATTGATCCAAGTGTTAAACTATAAAAATAAAAATAAAAATAAAACAGATCATGCAAAAGACTTGGATGATGCTTTAGGAACCACTATAGGATGGTCTAAACATTTATCAAATTAATAAATATAGACAAAGACAAGGTAAGTTTTAAATTAGGCTTTTGACATATTTTAACAAGTACTTATTTTTTCTAGTTGCAATAAAACAAAAGAGATGTTGTCAAAATTTTTAAAATCCTAGTTACAAGCTTTAAATTGCATTATCAATTTTTATTGTTAAGAATAATTACTATTATACATTATGATTATATCTTTTTTCTTTTTGACAGGTCTCTTTTGAAGCTTATAATGTCAAAGATTCTTCTTGGGTTCAGTTAGCTTAAAAGACTTTTAGAAATATTAAATTTTGTATTACAAATTAGTTTTTCTAAAACAAAAACTTATTAAAAACTTGTTATTGATTTTGTACTTGACATTATTGCAACTTCAACTTTATTATATTAAGGGTATGAGTTTTTGGTGTTATTTTTTTATGTTTATAATTCATGTTATTATATCAATTACCATACTAAAAGAAAATATTATGATGAATAATACATGGACTTAGAAATATAATTTTAAAGAAATAAATATTTTTATATATATTATAATATGTTTCAGAAAAGTATTGAGAACATTTTGAATGACCTAAAATTTTCATATATATATTTGCATGACATTTGTAAAATATTCTAAATGAAAGTTTTGAGGACATTTTGTAATTGACTTATATACATGTAACAATAATGGAATTTTGACAATATTCTAAATCAAAAGTATTGATAACATTTTTTAAATGTCCTTTACGAAATAATTTAAAAAGGTCCTAAATAAGAATATTAATGACATTTTGCAAATGTACTCGATAAGTGTATCTAGGACCCTTTGAGATTGTCTTCCATAAAAATATTAAACACATGTTTTGAATGTTCTTTATATATATATTAAGGACATTTTTAAAACGTCTTTGATATGCTTTTCGATGATGTTTGTGATATGTCTTTAATATAATTTGTAAGGATTTTTTGTAAAATGTCCTTTGTATGCATTGAGGACATTTAGAAAAATCTCCTCTATATATTTTTACAGTGACATTTTCATCAACATCGTTATACAGTTGCAAGGATGTTTAGAAAACGTCATATCAAATGTTGTAAAAAATGAATTGTAATTACGACATTGTAATCTAGGACGTTTACTAAAATGACCTAAAATTGGTTATAGGACATTTTTTAAACGTCCGCGTACGACAAACCTGTTGTAGTGAAAGAAATCAACTAGAGTTGTTGATCTTTCTTAAAAATCAAGAAATTAATTAGATCTGATGATATTTCTTAGTGACGAAGAAATCAATCTTGGCCGTTATAGATTGCATGACGACTAGGAAAGAAACTACTACAAATAGAGCCCTCATTATTTATTTCTACATGAAAAAAATTATTTGAAAATTCTATTAATAAGTAAGACTTTATCTTCCTCTTATATATCTTTTTCTCTTTTAATTTCTTTCAATTTTCTATTTATATTTTTATAGTCAAGCTATTTCATTATCATAACAAATATGTTAATTTTTACATGTATGGTTAGAATTTACTTTTAAAAATAAAAACAACAGTATACAATGAGAAAAGATGATGGCCATTGTGTATATACTACAATTTTTAACATTATAATTGTACGGATATACTAATTTATATAATGTCAAAAATAATAAAGTCCTTGCATAGTATATTTACCATCACATTAGTCTATAACATAACAAAAATATTAAAAAAAAAGGGTGAGGATTGGATTCAATCAATCAATTAAAGAGAGTTGTGGGACAAGCATTTGCTTTATACTCAAAACGAAAAGAAATAATATATATATATATATATATATATAAAATAAGATTGAGTGAGAGATGACGAGAGGAAAACAACATGAAATCAGAGCTGCTAGATATGGCCCATAGATGTAACTAAACCCGCTTTATTAATTGGTAAGGTCCTTCCGTGCATCCATTCGTAGACAATATCATGAATATCTATCTTAGCTACTTTATGAGAATGATATTAATTCTTGATTACTATTGGCACTTCTCCTAATCTTCTAATGGGAGATTAATGGTGGGACATTAATGGAAGTCAGTTTCAATACATAATATATAGTATTACTAATAATAAAGCAATGCAAGTAGCCAGGAATATTGAGAAAATCAGGTCAACAAAATGTAATATATAATATAAAAACGAAAGTGATTTAAGTGTCCCACACTCATCAGGACACACGATGACATGTTCTTGTATACATATTTATTGTAAGAAAGATTTCCAAGTTACTCTTATTCCATTATACCCAAACCCTTTTGTTACCTCAAAATCTTTTAATTTCTTCATCTTATTATGCAAAGAAAAAAAAAAGTTGCAGTCTACAACCCATCAGATTTATTTTTATTTTTTATTTTATTTATTTTTGGTAACACAAGCAGACTCACACACATATATATATTATTAATGTAAAGGTGTCTATATGTGCTACGCTTTTTTAAATACTAGCACTAATCTTCCTTAAATGCTTTGAATATATATATAGATTCTGTATATCATATTGTCAAAAATATAATATTGACCCAAGTTGTGCATGTGTGTGTCACAAGTATATATAATCCACTAGCGTATACACATTTTTACCAATGTACACTGATGGTATTGGTATAGGATGTCAAGTAGTGAATTGGGCAATAGGATGTACACTGATGATATATATATATATATATATAAACGGTAGACCACAGGTGTGAAATAAACTTTTGAAAAGACAATCTCGAAACATGAATATAAAGATGTGGAATCATCTAGACCGTTGAAATAATAAAATGCTATGTAGCCTCTGCTGCACGGCCGCACTGCATGGCTATCATACCCCAATTCCACCTCCTTTTGCGAACTTCACACATAACCCTGCCAACTGCACTACGATTTTCTTTCTACCTCTAATCATCGAACGCGCTTTGCGGATACGAGCCCCCGCGTTCCCTAATTAATGGCCAGCCAGCCTAGCTACCTCTTTTGTGTTGTCAACTTACATTTATATCATCCATCTCTGTTTTTCAATTTGTCAAATTTGCAGCCAATAGTTCACATTTCTTATACGTGTACGAGTGTTCAAGCAGCTACTTTCCCTGTGAATTCACATTTTTCTTTTCATGCTAGCTAGCATTACTGTATTAAAAAAATTTTAAGGCTGTACATAATTTGAGAATATCATGCAATTAATTACTCATATCTTTTAAAAATAAATAAATAAAAGGTGTGTTTTGTTGTAAAAAAAAAATTAAAATTAAAATATTATTTTTTTTAATTTTTTTTTTGAGAAAATTTTGTTGAAAAATTTTTCACAATTTTTTGATTGGATACAAAAAGAATTAATAAAAGTTAATTATAGATAGTTATTGTTTAAATTAATGCATAAAAGATTTTTTTAATAAGAAAATTTATTTTTTTACCCTCTACGTTAAGAAAATTTTTATCAACCAAATATGAGAAAATAAAATTTTCTCTCAAAAATTAAGAAAATTTTGATTTTTTTCCCAACTAAACACAACACGAGAGAGATTAATGCTAGCAAGCATCAAATAAAGTATAAAGTATACGGAACATTTTGCTTTTAAATTAAAAGAACTTAAGAAACAATTTTTTTTAAAACAAATATAAGAAAATAATAGTTTTATTTGAAATATTAAATAATTAATGATACAACTTCACAATGAAAAAAAAAACATTTTATTTTCTTTATCTGTAAGAAACATTGCTTTTATTATATTATTAAATATTCTATATATATATATATATATATATATATATATATATATATATATACCATTAAAACTATAGAATATATATTTAGAAGAATCGAGAAGTAGGTACCATATAATTGGAAGTTATGCCAAAATGATAAATTAAAAATCAGACTCTAATCAGATTCATGACATGTTGAGCCACAGCACTATATATGCATATTTAAAGCCCAATTAGCACATGATCAGCAATATCATTTTATAATTTGTATGGTTCTGATTAGAATACTATACTCTATAAGGCTTAGGAGAAGCTAGCTTTTTAAGGCTGACGAACGTTCATATAATTAAGGCTTCTTTTCGCACGGACTAGTGCACGGCAGTTGTAAAGGAGAAGTTTGATGAGTAGAGAATTACATTTCATTATTTATTATTATCAGCTCAAGCTTTCTCATTATTGTTGTGGGTATGCAGCGGGATAAGTTAGAAGGAAAAAAAAAATGAAACTTTTCCTTTCTTATTAATTATTTCTTTATTTATTTTAATTTGGCACCACTAGTAATCACTTCAGTTCAAAGTAAAGAACCTTTATGTACATCTATTTCTTGGCGGAACACATAAGCACACTTCTGTACAATAAATTAATTAATTTATTACTAATCATGTAGTTGTTCAACAATTATCCTCATTACCCATCATCTTTTAGTTTGTGAAGTCAGTGAGATTATTTAAAAGAATGATGTATACACATACTATGTATATATATATATATATATATATATATATATATATATATACTGCGCATAAAAAAGAAGAAAGAAAGCAACAGAGAGGAAGAGCTATGAATCCTGCTGGTGATACGAGCGGAGGAAGTATTAGCAGTATAGGTGCAGGAAGCTGGAGATGGAACTCTCCAGTGCCATACCTCTTTGGAGGCCTTGCTGCTCTGTTAGCCCTTATTGCCTTGGCCTTACTTGCTCTTGCTTGCTCTTACCGCAACTCTTACCCTGCAAATTCCGCAAATCACAACCATGCTGATAAGGGAGACAGGATTGATTCAACGGGCGTTCCACTGGCAGAGATGGAGCCCAAGATTGTTGTGATCATGGCCGGTGATGAACAACCCTCCTACTTGGCCAACCCGCTTTGATTACTTCCTTCTATTTGCCGCCTAGCTAGGATAGTTAATTGGAGCTGCCGACACTGAATCTTCAGATATTGTACATATAAGAAGAGGAATTAATCATTATTCTTTTAATTTTCTTCTTGATTGCTTACTTACTATGTGTGCGCATCAGATTAATGGTAGGAGCTGATTTTATTACTCTTTTGTTATATATTATGTGCCTGTTTATGATTCCTTCTTCTCTTTTCTTTCATTTTTTGTTAGTTTTCTTCTTCTTCTTCTTCTTTAATCAAATGTCCCCTGAACTAATATCTAATTTTTAAGCATTTTAAAAAAAATGATTCTCTATTCTATAAGAAAAGAAACAAAAAAAAAAAAAAAATGAAAGAAAGAAATGGTGTTGAATTCTGTTGTTAATTTGAAAATTCTAGCTATTTGGGTAATTGATTTGATTCATCAGCTAGTTCTAGTTGGTTCTTATGTGTACCTTTAGAAATTCTAGTTCCCTCTTATAAAAAATCTTCCATTAAATCTAACCAGATTTAATGATTTTAAATATTCCAAATGCATTCCTTTTAAACATTTCTCTATCATATCTATAGTGCGGATAATTAATCATGGCTATAAAATATCTCAATATATAAACATTATATGGGGTTGTGTGATATTTATAAATATTCACTAATCATTTTTAATGGTCTTAACTATTGTTATATATTTTGAATAACTTTTGAATATCTAACTGTTTATACAAAGATGTGTTAGGAAAGACTTTTTGCATATAACTTTTTGTATAAGAAAAAAAAAACCATTTCGTGTTGATTCCATTTGAGAGCACTAAATAAAAATACATTAATTATTTTGCAAAATAAGCTTGGAAAACCAATAAGTGTCTCAGAAACCCTAAATATATATCGAATTGTTAAGAAAACTCTGTTGTTTTTTATCCAACTTTTGCTTTGAGTACATGATCTCTTGCATCCCCTACAAGAAAATAATTAAGGTGGGACTTGTAATTAAAGAGATAAATGAAATATGCAAGCTTGAAAATATATATAGAGGAAGGCCTCGGACACAATTGAAACAAAATGTAGCACTGTTCCCATATAAAAATTATTTCGCCCAAGAGATAGTTCTTCTTCTTTTATTTATTTATTTATTTATTTGGATCTCAATGGAGTATCCCTAAGCCAGTTTAACGCATACTTTGGGATTAATCTTTGTTCAGCCTAATGATTCTTTCTGTTAAAGAGGGCCAACCTCTAAAAAGCAAATCAATAAGTCGAATGAGGATTAGTCTCGAAATGTGCATGAAACTGGCCCAGAGATGTCCCATGGGGACCTAAAAAAAACATTATATCTTGGGTGAGAGATAGTTCTGAATTTGTTACCAGTAGATCATGCCATTATTGGCATTTTTTCTTTTTAAAATCAAACTTCTAAAGTATATTGCCTTTTTAATTTTATGCGTTTTTTTTTTTAAATCTCTTAGACAAAATAAGCTTTCTAAGGAGTGCTCTCTTATAATATTATAATAATTAATCAGTTGATTCCTGACTAGATTTCCAAATGTTTTGGTAGGGCACCATTAACTTAAAACACTATATTTCGAAAGCTTCGTAGCCCTCCTTTCCCATGTGCTGGGACGCCTTTTGTTTTTCATCTCTTTATTTATCATAAAAAAAACTGCAAATGCCAAATATATAAACAAATATACACACACAAAATTATACCAAAAAAGTGTGTATCAAATGTGTATAATATATATATATATATATATTAAATGAATGAACGCTTTTTTTTTTTTTTTGGTGATTAGACGAATATAATGTGTAGTCGTTACTTTATTTATACTTAGAATAAGCTTTTTTCTAATCATTCACATGCATATGGCTTTGTTAATTACATGTTATATATATAAAAACAGAGATGTGATCTCTACGTGTAAACCAAGCATTTAGTGTTAGATGCATCGATAAAGTGGTCCGTTTTAGGCTAATAAAGGCATCCTTGGATCTTTTTCTTTCCTTCTTTTTCTCAATTTAGCTTC
>JAJIYU010018036.1:0-11373 GCA_030144865.1 Tinospora cordifolia | reverse complement strand
TATAATTTTTTTAATTATATATATACATGGGTTTCTAAAAATAAGGGGCCCCAAGGGCGACGGGGGCCCAGGGCCGTCGCCCTTTGGGCCCCGCCTCGGGGCCGGCCCTGGCTGGACCGCTCCATCCCAGTACAACACAGTGCCTACAAGTTCAGCCAAAGAAATCGACCACTTACTAAACATGATCCATCATTCTCCGAGTTCAAGATTCCTCCGTACTGCCAAATCCCTATGCACCCCCATCCTACATAGGGACCAGAGATACAGGTTCTTCCCAAACTCGGGTCCTAACCAAACAAGTGTGCATTCAACACGTTATCCATTTCTAACCAATGTTCTTAAGTCTTTTAATTTATTTATGACCCACTATGCCATTTATGGCAACACTCAATTTCTACTGGAATCTAGTGTTTCCATGAAATGCATAGCTGAATTAGTTAACTTCATGCATAAGTGATACCATTGGTCCCAAGTGTTGTCATCTCGGACCTTTACAGAATAGTAATGCAACCTTCTAAGACCTTTAGTTAGCATAAAGGTCAACCTTCTAGTACGTATTTTCGAAGAAGAAGATCTAACCAGATCAACCCTTTAGGGATCTTTACCTCAAGAGAAGGTCAACTATCAGGGATCACTACCTATAACTATGTCATTTCAACAACAATACTCAAGTATGTTGGCATTATCTAAAGTTTTTCAAAAATTAAGTTAAAAATTCATTTCCAATGAAAAACATTCAATAACTTCAAAACCATGTAATACTTGGAATGTTTTCGGAGATAACACTAAACAACTATTACCTCATAGCCTGGACGTGATTCCTTTATGCGCCTATTTAAATCTTTGGTTCTACAGGTCATGTTCTAGTTTTTCCAAGAGCTTGATAGCAGCTCTAACTCTGTGATATCAGCTGGAATCCATTCCCAAAGAGCTACTAACTATGCTCTAATATCACTTTGTGACACTCCGACCTAAGGTCCGAACTCCCCAAAATGGATCATCTAGTAACCATCCCCCAAAGTCGAAGTTGTCAATTTCTCTTTCCTGTATGCAAACCTATATGCACGCATAATTAATTCAAATAAAATACGTAGCAAAAGAAATCTCAAAATCTAAAACATCAATGTCCATTTTAAAAGAGTCAGTGTATGACAGTTCCTGTTCCAAGTCCAAAACATGGGAATTCAAAAATAAAAATACTTCTTAAAACCAAATAGGTTCATGCCTAGTTCAATATTTACATCAAGATACATACCAAAATAAAATCAGATCAACCTCTCAGAGGTTCTTCCTGTTATACCTCAAGACCTGTATAAATCAATGTAAATCTTTCATGTGGGTACTTGAAAAATAAAATTTGGGTGAGCTCGAAACATTAGTCATTTCACACAATAGATTGGTTTGTTGTGACCTAGGTCTGAAGGAGATAATCTCCTGGTAATCCCTGGAGGTTCCAAAATGCCATGATACGCTAGCCTTAGTCATATCTCGCAATTAGGTGTACACTACAATTCCCCAACCATTCACAATAAGCACATCAATTCTAATTGTGTTAAGTTTCAAGTACACTGCACAACCATACTTGGGGCCCTTTAATTCATCATCAACAATCATCAATCAATAACATACACAAACATACAGTTATACTACACAACCATACTTGTTGCATTCAGGTATGCTAAGCTCAGTCATACCCTTGGAATCCACTATCTCAAGAACAAATAATACTAAACAGTCATTATTCATTTCCAAGAACTCTTGACTTAGTAATGTGGTGTCAGAGCAGAGTTACCTACAATGTGCCTCTAACTGTTCATTGCAGGGATACCCCAATGCACTCAATGGCTACATAAATCGCATCGACAATTGTATTCTTAAAATCATTTATCTTCCCTTAAGTTCCCAATCAATCAAGTCATGCCATAAAACATACTATTCACAATGGTAGCATTCATAAATATGTGGAGAATGGAGATAAAAATCATGAAAATGTAATAAGAGCAATTAATCCGCCACCAAGTATTTTTATTCAATTCAATCAAGCCAACAAAAAACCAAAATATGCATATAATAAATCCTGAAACTACCTAACAATCATGTATGAGATTAAAATATAAATAATACAAGTAAGTAAGGAAATCCCGCCCATTTGCGATTTTCTCGAATTTCCTTTGCCTCCGTTTGTTGTTAGGTTTTGTTCCAAAAATATACATCTGCAATAAAAATTATTATAGTAAATCTTTCTAGGTTCCTACTTGTCACACCCCGACCCCCGGACCGGACATCATATCTGTAAATCTGAGGCTTTGTCATCGGGCGTCAAGCGGTTCCAAGCTCGGCGCGTGGTCCGCTGAGGCCCCGGGGGTGCGACAGTTATCATCATTCTATCCACAACCTCTATACACGAGGTTAAAGTTTGAATAATCATTTTATTAATGCTAACTAAGCAATTAGTTTCAAATCAAATTCACCGGATGTTCAAAATCACATTTATACTAGAAATCAAGATAATAGTAGCGGAAACACTTTTCGGATCAAATCTTTCTAAATCATCGAACACTGTATAGCGTACCATAGCTAAAAATCATCAGTTTATCAAACAAAATAAAACAGTGTTCAAAAATGGTAAAATAGTCTTGTGAATACATATACAAAAATATGATACATGACCCTCCAGTCCAAGTTCAAAATATACATCGTAAAAACTGTACAAAATAGAGAGATAGTTTAACAAAAAATATCACTCTCTCTCTCTATACATCCTCCAGTCTCCGGTCTGCATTCTCACTGAGCGCTAGGCTCATGAGTACTTGTAAGATAAAAATGGGGTGAGCTTGAAAGCCTAGTGGATCTCCCCTACACATCAATAACATTATACAAACGAGCATATGAAACATGCAAATAGTTTCAAATCATTAGGGGCATTTCAAACACTTGGTCAGTTTATCCGTTGCACTCTAATATCAAGAATTTACCATATGATATTAAGAATTAATTGAAAGAGTGAACCACCCTTGGTATCCTAATTGCAGTCCTGAACACAATCAGGCACGACATCTTTATCAAACAAAAGTCTACCTCTGAGACCACGACCCAAGAAGATACTGAAACCAAGGAAAAAATCCTCATGACTTTCCAAATTCAAGGGTCTCATACGACCGCTCGCAGTTTGCTTAATTGGGGATACCCACGATGACGTCCTGGGACATACGGAGAACCTCAACGCGATGTGCCACCAGTGCCCGTCCATCGCCCTGGTACGTGGAGTTCTTAATAAACCTTTAATGTTCTTTAGTTTTACAATCATAGTTTTCATTCCACACAGCATACAAACATGTTTATTCAAAATGCTAACCTAAGCAAAGAAAACAAATAAACACCAAGCTAATCATAATATCATAGTACTAGAAAGCGAGTAACCAGACATTAGGATATCATGTTAATCAATCCACCCAAGGCATACATTCCTAGCATGAGAAGTATAGGAATTTAAACATAGATCATATTCTGTATCCTACATCCGCATAATACTAAAGAGTGAGGAAGAGATAATCAACTCCACCTGAATCCAAAAAAGTACTGCTGGATGGCAAATCACCTCAACAGCAGTCAACGTCGTCCCTCTACATCATTAAACATAAATGGTGCATCAAAAATTTATTCTAAAGCTCATTCAAAATTATTTGAGAATTTTCAGTTAAATTCTCAGTTCATAACTAAGGAATTTTTTTAGCTTTCCTCATTTCTCAACAATAGTACGCGGGACCATAGTCTACGCATCCCACATGAATAACTGAACACTTTTAGTACTGAGCCTAGCTTCAAACTAAGCTCAGATTGGGTTTTATTTGTGTATCAAAGAATTTTTTTTCTCTTCAAAAAATCCCAAATTTCATTTCTCCGTAACTATACGCACAAATACAGTCCACACGTTCCAAAATAAGTATTAAATACTTTTAATTCTGACTACTACTTCAAAGGATGAACGAATCGAGTTTTATGGCCTATTAAAGGATTTGCACCTTCGAATTCGCGAGATTCAATCAAAACTTGCAGATCTATCAAAAATCACAAATGAACAGTCAAAATTCATAGAATCTAGTCTAGAATCACTTATTCTATAGCAAGAAAGCTAGATATGAGCTCTTTGCTCTTCAGATCGTTATTTACATCAAAAACCCCAAATTTGAAACCCTTGAATTCAAATTCACAATTCAGACTATAGAATTCAGATCTTAATAGTTTAGAGCTTTAAAATCTTACCTTAGATGCTTAGGATTGCTCTAGACTCGATCTGGATTGTTTTGACTGTATTCGGGCAAAAATCGGATCTCTGGTGACCTAAAAATGAAAGCCCCCAAAATAAGATTGTTTCTGCGATTTTCGTTTCTGATTTTTGTTATCTATTTTGCTATTAAAAATGGGATGAATAGTAACTCGAATGAACAGTATCCGCAGATGAACAGTACCTATAGTTACTGTTTATAGAAGAAAATTTTGCCCAGTTCCTTCTTTTTTTCTGAAATTAGTTCAATAAACCCCATAAGTATCTTTTTTTGTTTTTCGATTTTTCATCAACTTGAACCAACATGATTTATTTTATTTATTTACTAAACATTATAATAAACATTTAAATCTTGTTTCTGGTCATTTTTATATTTATTTAATATTTTTAAAATTTTATTTTCACTATTCACGCGTTGAAAAATCCGAATATTAAAAATAACCAATGTGATTTATTTTATTTATTTAATAAATATTTAAATCATGTTTTCGAATATTTTTATATTTATTTAATATTTTTAAAAATTTATTTTCGACGTATACGCATTATAAAAATTTGGTTTATTACACTACTTCCTTTTTATATTTAAATAAAATATTTTTCAGCTAATAAGACATTCAAGAACTTCCTTAACTTTTAAATAATTATTTCTATCTAAACAAGATTATTCCAACATTCTAATATTCGTATCTAAGTATTGAATAAATTTAATTTTTGATCTCCGAATCTCCGCAATCCCCTGAACTTCAATATTTTTTTCGTCATTCATTCACATCCACATCAAAATAGAATATTTATAATCACAAATAAATATTTCTAAGTAAAATTAGGTTTTTAAAATCAAACCTCTTAGCTATAGGCTCCAAAATGTCTTATTTCTTATTTCGGAGCTCTTCAATTAATTCAACCTGTTCTTTGCATCTCCAAAAATTTAATTAATTTATTCAAATCCATAACAACCTCAAAATTAAATAAAATAAGCATTTGTACCTTATAACCTTCAACTTCAATTCTAGGATCATCTAAAATGAGGTTCGATGCCTAAGTTTTGCAACGTTTCAAGCATCAAAACCCCCAAATCCCTTTACTTCGATAATATTTCTTTTCATATCAAAATCATCCATTCATCTCATAAGTAAATTTGTTACGAACAAAATAAGACTTCCAAATCATGTTCATCACCTCCAAAAAATCAAATAATAAATTTTAGACTATCCAAAACTCATAAATCAAGAGATGTAAATATTATAGCTCTCAGTTATGATTTTTTGTTCAAATCTCTTTGAAATGGGATTCGATGCCCTTGATCTATTGTAAATCCAAATACAACATTCAATCTATCAAAATAGAACAATGGAACTTCAAAATCACTCATTAGAAAGGAAAATGAAACTCATCATGTTCCAACATGTCCCTAACGTTGAAACCCCTTTTCACAACATGTTCTTCACAGATCTATGCTCCAAAAACCTCTCAAGAATCCCTCAAATGAACAACTAAAGTTCTAATTTCTTTGTTGAAGCTTTTATGTGCAAAACCCCCAACTAGGGCATCAAGTTTTGATCATTTTCTTGCCCAGAATTCAAATCGTGTTACTAAAGGATTCTTCACAGATTTGAATTTGAAAAGAAATTGAAAGAGTTCAAATCAGTCCAAAACCCTTGGATCTCAACTGAAATGGTTGAAAACTAGCTTAGGACGGTTTGGTGGAAGTTTGAGAAGGCAATAATGGTTGTTTGCACGCACAAAACCAGATCTAGGGCTTCACCATCTCAGATCTAGGTTTGAGAATGAATATGGAGGTTTTGGTGTTCTAATCCATTAGATCTCCAAGATTCAAAGGCTACGAAAAATTTTTGAAACCTAGAAAATCACTCTTTTCTGCATATCTGAGCCCAAAAATGTGATTCCTCTCTTGCTATTCGTCCTTCCTTCTTCAAATTTCAAATCATAGTTGCAGCATTCTAAACCTTTTCTTTAAGCACGGATAGCACCCGCAACTCTTTCAGTTCGCAAATCGCAGCACCTCTTCTTCTTTCTTTTTCGCATCAGATCGCACAACTGTGATTCTTCTTCTTTCTTGTCGTCAAGCCAAGCAATCCAGTCTTTTTGTTTTCTTTTTTTTTTCCTTCCGTGCGTGAAAAGCCAACAAATGAGATCTAGATTCTTCGTTCTTATTTAATCAACCAATATTTCAATCAACCAATATTTGATTTTATTTCCCAAACCATAGGTTATGCATACATTTAAATAAAATATGATTTTAATTCATTTATTTATTTCTTGATTAATTGATTTTGTATTTTTGTTGTCGACGTGCACGCATGAGAATAAATTCTATTCATTTTCTTTTTGCATCTCTCGCGTCTTCATACCCATGCAAACATCGTATTATTTTTATTTTTAATTTTTCTTTTAATTACTAATATTTTCTGAACCTCGTGGATTTTTCTTTTTTAATTGCTATGTTGTTTCATGAGTCTTGTATCTACGTATGTTATTATTATTATTATTATTATTATTATTATTATTATTATTATTATTATTATTATTATTTTCCTTTTTTTCTTTACTTTCAATTGCTCCCAAGCCACGCACCTATCAATATCCAAACACACCATATTTACCCTTGTGTTATATCATATTTTGTTTGCTCAAAATCATATCGCCTAAGTATATACATCAATGAAATTATCATTATTTTTATACCACCATTATTTCTTTTAATTAATTTGTACTCATAACATTTATTTAAATATATCATTTATTCATTTTCTCGATTAGTTTATTTTATATTTGGTAATTGATGTATACACATTCGTGAGATTTCGAGGTATTACATAGACTCTAAGAATTTATATGGTAGTTGAAAGTCAACACACAGGAAGTATACATATAGCACTAAAATTTTAGTTGGCGGGTACTGAAATATCTAACATGAAATTTTAAACTCAATGACACTAAAATTATAATTTTTAATTATCAATAGGTATATTAAATTTACATTTATGCAATTGGAGAAATAATGTATAAATTAATAATATATATATATATATATACAAGGTTATATATGCATAATTAATGTTACAAAAATGTTATATAGCATTATGAATTACTTCACATGGAAAAAATGCATAACATAAGCAATAATTAGTTTTCTCTATTTATTGTATATTACAGAAAATTTGTGAAGGGGTTACATAGTGTATACCAAAAGCAAAACACGTGTTGACAGCGTGAGCTTTTGGTATTTGGCTCGATATTGGGAGACGCAACTGATAACTGGGAGAACATCGGCAGTTGATTTAGTTTGTGAGTATTAATTGGATGTATTTATTTTATTTTTTATTCTACTTATGGTTGTTGCATAATTAGGTGCCACATGCATTGCATATTGTACTGACATAATGTTGATCTTCAGATGTGCCAACTCGATCTCAAAATGAGAAGTTCTGAAGTGCGTAAATTGGATCATGATAGTCTTGATATACGAGTATAGATCTTCAGATGCGCCGACCTGGCCTCAAGACGAGAGTTTTCGAGGTGCGGACATTAGATCTTAATAGTTTTAAAGTAAAGTTGATAGACGAATCTTCAGATATGCCGACCTAACCTAATGATGAGAGGTTCCGAGGTGCGGGTATTGGATCGTGATAGCTCTAAGGTAAGATTGATCGACAGATCTTCAAATGTGTTGGCTTGGCCTAATGATGAAAGGTTTTGAGGTGTAGACATCAGATCGTGATAGTCCAACATAGAGTGGTACCACGATACAATCTATGGATATATTTAGAGTAGTGCATGGCATACTCTACTGGTTCGTGGGTGGCGATTGTACCACTTGGTCGGTGGGCCACGATCATCAAGATACGATAGTATGGCCTGGTCAGTGGGCCACGATTGACGATTGATATAACAGTATGGCCTAGACGATGGTCACATTCGTCCGAAATGGCAATATGACCAAAGGATCCTTAAAATAAAAGAAGGGTGTCGAGTTTATATACTGGACCATTGAACTATGGCATAATTCATGACATATTAGGCAGTTGCATTTTTATATGTTGATGATTGTGCTATGTTATTTGTTGTTGCATCGTTTATTGAATAATTGTGATGTTACCTGTTCCATTGTATGTAGAATGCTACACTTAAGTAGATATATCTTTTGCTACTCACTAGGCTCATGTGGATATTGAGCTCACTATTCTTAACATTTCAGGATCGTCTAGTGTGGATAAGGGGAAAGGTATGTTGATCGCATGATCTTTTCTAGCCTATCCCTAGTAGGTCGTTTCGTTATTTTGTTATTTTTATTTTTTTAAAATCATTATATGTAAGTTTTGAAAAATGTAAAGTTGAACTAGACTCTATTAATGTAATTAATGTTAAAGACTTCTGCTATTGTTACATTATTCTGCTCAACTTGTTATCGTTGCACTTTGAATACTATAAATGTTTCGATGTTAAGGCTTGACAGTAGTTACTAAGTTTGACTGAGGCGTAAACTTGTCTAACTATTGTGTCAGTCGGGCTGCCCATATGAAGTTTTAGAAGGGGTCCCGACAACAACCAACATGTTGGTAAGTAGCAGCAAGGCAACATAGCAAAATAGAGAGGTCAATGGCACGACAAGGACAGAGGAGCAATGTGAGAACTTGCCTCTAAAAGTGTAGTAGTAGAACTTGAAACAGGAGTGGTGATACGACTTTCTTGGGCAATGACAATAATTGAGCAACAAATGCAGCAATGGCAAATATAAAGAAATAGAATAGTAGCGGTGGTACCACAAAACAATGGAGCATGGCAAATGGGAACCACTCGTTACAACATTTGTAGCGCGATAAAGGAGATACCACAAAGTGTAGGGGTGGTCGAAGAAGAGACAACGAGGAAGAAGAGGTAGCAAGGGCGGTTGGCAGGCGGAACAGAGAGAGGGTACACGGTCTAAAGCCCCATGGTGGGCACCAACAATAGGAGTTGCAGTGACTTGGATAACGAGATTGTAGCGGCAGCAGACCAAGGAGAAGAAGCAATAAACATTGTTAGGGATGGTGGAGCAAACAAAGCAATGACAATCGGTGGGCGACGATTTCAGCCGACCATTTGGCTGATTGAACGTTGGGAAACCAAAGAAAAGAAATTTAAACCTACTTTGATAACATGATGAAAGAATTGATATTCTATTATTAATTGATTATTACAATAGGTACACAATAAACATAAAGATGAACTTCTAAACTATAAATGAAAACTATAAACAAAAAAATATATAATATGAAAATATAAAATATATAAAATATAATAATAGATAATATATTATATTATCTTATTTATATAATATGATATATTATAATATATTATAATTTATTATATATAATAATATATAATATATTATAATATTTCAGACGTGTATATAGTTTGGTTACGATGTCATTTAGGACTTGTCTACTCTGGAATATAATTAGTGACAAATGATCCGGAAAATGTGGAGGTGGCCGGGAGATGTCAAAAGAGAAAAACATTACCAAATCCTTACAAGGAAAGAAAATAAAAGAAAAGAAAAAGTTGTCTACTTCACTTGCAAATGTATCCGTCTTAGGTCCTTGTCTTGCTTCGTCATCATGTCTCCCGGAGACTTGTCTACTCTATAATTACTCAATTTTTAAAATAGCTTGGAAACTTTATGTATTACTCGGAGTAGTTGACGTTTTTGGACAATACATCAATCAATCTTTGTCAAGCCCACGATTACTCATATTGTAATGGATTCGGTTTGACCTTGCTGTAGATCAACATTTAAGATTATACATCATCCCTTTTATTTTTTGGGGGGAAATGTACAGTTGATACCCTCATTAGAATAAATCAAACCGTGAAATCTTATGCTGATCAATCAAATTTTTTCTTTAATTCATAAACCAAAATTTATGTTCTCCAATGTCGAACTAAAACACATTCATTTGCTTCATATCTACCGTTTTGTTCGTCTAGATAAACACTGCAATTCATGTTGCAAAATCTTTGTTTAGTGGATTGCGAAAATAAATAATACAATGAAATCCCTGCGCTGCTGGTAATTATATTTATTCTTTATTTACATTAATCCTTGATAGTTATTTTGTCAAGAATAAGTTTTTCTTGCTACGTTTCAAGTGTACGGAGCTTCCATCTTAAACAAAATCTTTGGAAAGACCTATGCGCAGTGCCGTCGAAATTCGTTAAGGAAAAGCGTGAATGATGCATTTTAAAGACGAAAGAAAACAATCACTAAGGTGCGCCTGATTTTTTTTTTCTTTTTTCAGTGCTATATAACACTTATTAAAGAAATTGTCAATATTTGGGCCAAAGAAAATTAATAGGAAAAACACATTTTTGTACAAAAAAATTGAAATAATTATAAAAATATCATTATTTTTGTTTTTACACAAATATGAGAAACTTAATAGCCAAACTATTGAAAATCATTAATTAACAATTAATTATTAGTATCACATTATTATGCAGGTGGTATAACATTGATATAAGATTTAGCTTATAAACAACAGTATAACATTGATATACAGTATTGTAAAAACCATTAATTAACAGCTATTAATATAGCAAAAGCTGATATACAGTTGGTATAACATTAGTATAACATTTAGCTTATAAATAATGGTATAATATTGGTATACAGTTTGTATAACATGGGTATACAGTACTACAAAAACTGTTAATTAACAACTATTAGTATACCTCAAGTTGGTATACAGTTCATATAACATTAACATAACATTTAGCTTATAAACAATAGTATAACATTAATATACAGTTTGTATAACATGGTTATACAATGTTTAAAAACCATTAATTGACAACTATTAGTATATCAAAAGTTGGTATACAGTTGGTATAACATTGATATAACATTTAGCTTATAAATAATTATATAATATTAGTATATAGTGTTATAAAATCATTAATTAATAACTATTTGTAAGAATATAGAGTCACTAAAATGGTTAGAACCAATGTGAAAATAGTGTATCGTTAGTAAATAGATTGGAATAATGATGTGCAATAGAAAATAAAAAATAATGCAGTAA
>JAJIYU010018035.1:0-11381 GCA_030144865.1 Tinospora cordifolia | reverse complement strand
GTCTCTAATTGTAGTCTATTTTCCTAGACCTATAGACTCAACATTACTGCTGCACAGTTCTTCCATTAAATTGGCAGCCAATAGTCTATAACTTAGACACTTTCCCAGTACTTTACAGCCTAGGCTCTGATCTTTGCCCAGTATATTTACTAACTAAGCTCTAATACTACTTTTGGTATCAGAGGAACATCTAGCTTAGTACTCTATAGTGTAAGTTCTCATTTGGCCCAGTAACCTATTGACTGAGCTCTGATACCATCTTTGTCACACCCCGGCTCCCGAATCATTTACGATTTTTATATTGATCTCATATTTAGAGATACAAACACATACATGTTCATTTTTGTCACATGATATTGTCAAGAACTGGGATATTATTTGTTTCACACATCAATAATAAATCTCCTAGTCCACTAGGTCATATCCCACAAAATCATATGAGTAAATAAATGAATAACAAATAGATTTATAACTAAAACATGAGATGTCAGATTTGTTTAATTTAACCCAATAATAATCAAATTAACATCTGGCCTCATGATCTTGTTTTAAATAACAACTCAATAAATGAAATAAAGGGAGATTCTCTGACTACTTGCCTAACTAAAGACAATAATAAACTTATGACTAAGACAACCTCATCAAGGAGGTTTATCACTAATTACACTCTACTTCGTCTCATCAACGATAATGCTCAACTACTGGGTACCTAAAAAATAAGAAATGGGATGAGTTCAAAGAGCCCAATGAATCATACACAATACATCTCAAGCATTATTAAAGTAAAAACACAGAAGATGCAAACACTTATCAAACATTAGGCATTTCAAGCAATTCAATTGTTTTTTAGTTGACATTCAGACCGAAAGGACCATCCTCGGTGTTCTCATCAAAACAACGAGCGCCCAACGCTAATGACAAGGAGGGGTCATGCCCATCATCCAATATCTAGGAACTAAGGTCCAACCCAGTGATCAATTGTGACTTACTGAGTTGATACATGGTTTAATTCTTGATTACAATGATTTTAAAGTGTTTAACAAGATCAAGTTTTAGCATGCTCAATGTCTTCTACTTTTCACACATAACCAAAAATATTGTAAAGACATAAATTCAACATGCGCACAATTATAACACATTTATCCAACACATAAGGCATATCACTCAACATATCATATATGCATGAAATCAATCAATCATAATAATGACATAATCACACCCTAATACTGCGGTATTGGGACTGTTTTTAATCGTAGGACTGTGTCATAGTATTGCAGTACCGCGTCTTTGCTGAGATTTTAGAGTTTTTTAGTTACAGTACTATGATATCCCATTCTCAACACTGCGGTATCACGTTGATGTCCAAAATCATGAGAATCAATCGCAGTACATTGGTGCCTTGACTTAATACCGCGGTACCCATGCGAAAACCTTATTTACATGAATCTGCGATGCACTACTGTAGCATCCAAATCGGTACTGCTGTAGTCATGTAAATTCCTTTTTTTAATCCCTATTCTTTTTGGGGTATTACAAAGAGAGAGAATGATTAGACCTACTCTAGTGCTTTGACTTTTCCATCTTGTTGTTATTCTTACATTGTCAAAATATTATCATTATCTCATTACTTTCTCATTTCTCTTATTTTATTACATGTGGCAAACCTTAACTTTAGAAATTCATCCACTACAATAATTTATGCTTTTGATGTCAGATTTTTTTACTCACAACATTTTTTTGGTAAGGAATACAGACTTTTACTTATGACCATTTAAGCTCGTAAGAAATACTCGTTAGCAAAAATTAGTTTTTAGTTATGATACTTAAATTAAATATAAAATAATATAATTTATACATTTGATATCAAGATTTTTTCTTACGAATTCTTGTTCATAAGTAATATAAACTTTTACTTACGACTATTTAAGCATGTAAGGAATAATTGCTAGCAAAAGTTGATATTTAATTACAATATTAAAATTATGAGTAAAAAATGAAATTTTTACATTTGATGTTGAGATTGTTACTTTCGAAATTTTTTCGTAAGTAAAGCGATATTTTACTTACAAATATTTATATATGTAAGAAATAATCGTTAGCAAAAGTTAAAATTTGGTTACACTAAAAGTTTTGCATGTAAAGATATAATTTTTTTAGTAAAAGAAACTGTTAATTGAATGCTTTCAATTAACAAATAAAACAACAAAAATAAATGATAGAGTATTAAATAAAAATGAGATCTCACAACTTAAAAGAATTAGTGAAAAAAAAATAGTAAGACAAAATATATATACTTTTAAAAGGAATAAACAATTAAAAACAAAAAAAAAAACAATTATACACAAATGCTTTACATTAAAATGAATTTAAAAGTTTTTAAAAATACTTTCATAGATTATTACTTAAAAACATTAAAGCGCAACTTTTTCATATAAAATATCTTTTTTTTAATCAAAAAAGGAAATCAGAGGCGCCAACCCTCACCAATTTGCGGGAAAGTAAAAAAAAACCCTTTTTCCCTTTTTTCCAAATCTCTTGTTTCATTGTTTCATTAGTAAAGAAGGAGGCACACAGTTAAAAAAAAAAGAGGCATGAAGTTGTGAAGAACGCCATTGCAAAGGCGCGCTCAAGAGGAGAAAACGACGAAGGAAAGGCGTGAGACTGTGAAGAATGCCATTGCAGAGGCGCAGAGAAGTAAATAAGAAAAGTGTAGAAGCACGCACAAGAATAGAAGACGATGCAAGAAAGGAATTGTGCGAGGTAAGATGTCATTCTCTTTATATATATCATTGAGTTTATATATATATATGTTTTTCCTCTGTTGAATCAGACAAAATTGGAGGGTAGGTCTCCAAAATGCAAATAATGAGTGAGATAACAGGGCAGTTTCATGATTGAGTGGCGGCGGGCTTGGGGCATTAGTAACAAAGATATATATTAACACACAAAAGCCTTGATGATGACTGAGTTAGGTAACACAGATACACTAATGTCTCATGTTAGGAAGTTTTTGTTATTAATCAGATAATTTCTAGCTAGTTTGCTATGGGTTTGAGAATAATCTCCTATTTTTATGGGATTCTTTTAGTGTTTGAATTATTTTAAACTTAGTTAGTTTTGAATTTCCTATTTTCTTGTTCTTTTCTATTATGTAAGGCTATTAATAAACAACTTTTCATTTTCAACAAACATAGAAATTTCTCTAAACTTCTCTCTTTCTTTACTTTGAGTTCATTCTTAACATTTGGTATCAGAGCCCCAAATAAAACCTGATTGAATTAGAAACAACAGTTTTCTAAGTGAATGGTAATTCGAAGATGGCAACTGAGAGTTCGTTTATACAACCATTTGTTCCAAAATTTGATGGATACTATGATCATTGGGCAATGTTCATGGAGAATTTTTTACGATCAAAGGAATATTGGAATGTAGTGGAGAATGGTTTACCTCTAGTTTCAGGCCCTCTGTGAACTTGTCAGCTTTGGACTGCTCATCTATGATCACCATTGGGAAAAACCTAGATTGTTCAGTAAATTTTTGCTCATACTCCGTGACCGTCATTGGCCTCTGCGTCAGTCTAACAAACTCTAATTGCAACTGAGTCCTTCATGTTGATGACAAGAAAGTATCATAGAACAATGTCTTGAACTCCTCCCAAGACATCGCTGACTCGTCGATGGTGGGATCACTCATGGTCATCTGCCACCAATGCTAGGCTAGTCCTACCATCTGATGTACTGCTAAAGCTACTCTCCTAGGCCTAGTCACCCCCATCACCATCGAATGTTTATCCATCTCTATGAACCATATGCCTGCTGCAATATGATCTGTTAGACCCTCAAATGTGCTAGGACGCAGCTTTTAAAACTCTATCACTAGATCTCACTGCTCCATGTCATAACTAGCAAATCGGCTAGGTGTCACAATATCTATAAACACAACCCCCTGCTGAACTTGAGGCTGTATCAATGGCTTAGAAGGTATTGGTGATGGTGTAGGCAACTGTACTATTACTGGAGGCTGTGATGACTCAGACAAATGTCGGGTCTTCATGGCCTATCCCACTGCCCTCTGAATCATATCTGTGAGCACTTCTGGTGACACCGTAATAGTAGCTGGTACTGTTGTCCTAGGCATACCCTCATCTCGATGTGTTGGGTCATCACTGGCTTTCCTTTTGGGCCTACCTCTACGGGGTCTACCTCTTTCTCTTCTTCTTAGCATTATCTACAAGTCAAAAATTATTTTCAGTATCCAACATTTTACTCATACCAAAGGAGAAAAATTTAACATTTGTAAACAAACATAACTACATTTCTACTTCAATTTGGATACCATGACTTGTGATAATAACCGTTCAGTTTTAACCCACTCATTCTCTTTTCATTTTCGTACTACTATGACTCTAAATTTATATCTCTAAGTTCTTGATTTGTCTTAGTGGCCTAAAGATTTATGCTTCTAAGTCAACAACATTTTGTTTGTTTCTGGGTACAAGAATTCATGTATCAATACTCAAAATAATCATTTTACATGTATCAGATACAAACACCCAACAAACAATCAAGCAATGTGTGCTAGCATAATGGAACCAAAAATTCCATTACGACTAATATAATTTTGTCAAATCTTGGTCTCTAACTATGACGCAAGACCGACCATACGTGAACGTCCAATTGAAGTAGAATACGGTGCATGCAAGTTCTTCCAAAGAGTCCATTCATTGCCCATTACAATTTCGTAAGTGTTTTGCTCCCCAAAGCTGACACAAGACCCACCATATTGTATTGTAACATGAAAGTAAAATACAGTGCGTACAAGTTCTGCCAAGAATCGATCACTCACCATATGTGGTTTGTCATTCGTTGAGTCCAAAGTTCATCCATACATCTAAATCTCTATGCATCCCATAACTACATAGAAATTAGAAATATAGAATCCTCCTAAATCGAGTCTTGACCAAAACAAGTGTATTACGCCCACATTATCAGCCTTTAACTTATTTCCTAACATCATTTATTCAAATCCACTGTGCCTCAAAGACACCACCCGATTTTTTCTTAGACCTAAGATTTCAATACTTGGCTAGTTGATCATCTGTTGAATCACCAAGTTCAAACTCTATCTGAATTCTATGTGATGCCATCCTTCCAAGTTTAAGGACCTTTCCTAAGTAGCGTAACACTTGCAGAGAGTATGGCTCATTCATAGGGCTACTACCCATACTTGAATCAAAATTTGATCTTTCCAAAGTAGTGCATCACTCGCAAGGAGTAGTACTCAATCCATAGGGCTACTACCCATACTTGAATCTGTCTGTGATTGATAACTCAAGCATGTTGACATCACCTAAATATTTTCTAGACTTCTATCCGCCTAATAGATGGATTCTACTCTTTTTATTTACTTTTCGAAAGTCAAATCCAGTAGAAATTCTTTCTAGTGAAAATCAATTCCGGTGAAATTCTAAATTCATTCGAAAACATCGCTATTCATTCATAATATTTCAAACCATGAGCTATCATCCTACTGTTCAACATATAATATAAACAAGTAATAGGCTCACAAGCCAAGGTTTCAAATAGTGTTTTGAAATATAAAACGGTTCTATTTACACAAAAATAATAATCAGCTAGGCAATATGCCCATGTTCAAAATATATAAAAACTAGAAATAAAATTAGAGTACAACCACTCTCTTTCAAAATACTCTCCACCAGTCTCCAGGGTCTGATCAATTTCACTAAGCACCATACCCATGAATATCTAAAAAATAAAAATAGGGTGAGCTCAAAAGTCCAGTGGATCTCTCCTACACATCACTAGCATTATACAAATTAGAATACAAAACATGCATACTTTCATTACATTAGGGCATTTCAATCACTTTATTGGTCTATCTTGTCGAATTTTAGATTAACCGGAAGAGTTAACACTCTTGGTATCCCTCGTTGTGATCTTGGAGCGAATACGAGGGTAACGCCTAATGGTCGTCTACCTTCAGGATCAATATACAAGAAGAGAGATCATAATGATTCACAGTTTGAGTATCGCACAACCTGTCGCAGTTTGGCTCGGGCTTGGGATACCCACGATGAGACTCTGGCTACATTGTGACAGCAGACCGCCCATCGCTCCAATTTGTGGAATTTCTTAAAAAACCGTTAATCTTCTTTAGTTTTACAATCAATTTTCATGCTATACAAGCACATCATGAATTTCATAAATAAAATAAATAAAATAATCTATGCAATCAAAGCTATGCAAATCATTCAACAAACACTCAAACATTTCTATGTCTAGAAAACATGCAACCAAACATCATGTTGTCACGTCAATTAAATCTAATATATTCATCAATTAATTCCTTGCATGTTGCTAAGTATAGGTAATGTAATAAAAAAAAATCTTATTTTTATTCTTGAAGTCCGCATAATACTAGTGAGCTAGGAAGTCCCGTCCACCTGTATCTGTCGGATGAACCTTTGCGCCACTCAACAGAGATGCGCTGCTCTGCGACACTCACTACTCATCAATCTGAAATTAACATTCATAAATTTAATTTTTCAAATCACCAAAATCTTCAAACTACATCAATAACCATCATACATATCCAATCAAGATTATCCATATTAAATTTTAAATAAAGGGTTCCCCAAAATTCAGATTTTTCCTTTTTACCATATCAACACGCAAAACTAAATTCATTTTCTTCCAAATTAAGAATAGAATACATTTAAAACTGACCACTACTGCAAAGGATAAGCGGATTGAGTTTTATTGCCTATAAAGGCAATCACACCCTTCAAAACCTCAAGATTCTCTCAAAAACTCGTAGATCCGTAGAAAACTACAAATGAACAGTCAAAACTTCCAGAATTTAGTTTAGAATTACTTATTTATCAATTTAAAAGGAAGATCTGAGCTCACTTGCTTTGGATCGTTCTGTGCTCCGAAAACCCCAATTTGTAGTAAATCCACCTATTAATCTATAGAACTTGAATCAAACAATTGAAGAGCATTAGAGTCTCACCTTTGGATGTTAGATTCCCTTTGAAACATCTCTGAATAACTCTCGGATCGTCTGTCAAAAATTTGGATCGAAATGAGGATCAACACGTTGAAATGGGTTTTAAAAACCTTCTTTTTCTCGTGTGAACAGTACCATGTGGTACTATTCACGAAGTATATATATATTTTGACTTAATCTCATTTTCATTCTCTTTTTTTTCCAAACTTTCGGTTATACCTATATCTATTTTTAAAAATCATGTTTTTGGACATTTTAATATTCATTATATATTTTTTTCTTTGGTGTGTTAGCATTAAAAACTTTCGGGTATTACATTTCTTTCCACAAAGAAGCACTTGGAAAGCATCACAAGTTTTGCAGCTGATACATGCTAACATTTTTGGATCGTTCACACCCATCTCCAATAGCAAAAAGAGGTATTTCATCACTTTTATTGATGACCTCAGTAGAAAAACATGGGTGTATTTTCTGATAGAGAAATTTGAAGTCCTTGTTGTTTTCAAAAAGTTTAAAGTTTATGTTGAAAAGGAATCATGTTTGTTTATTAAAAACTTGTGTTTGGATCGAGGTGCAGGATTTACATCACATGACTTCTATAATTTTTGTGATCTAAATGGCATACATAGACAGTTGATAACAACCTATATACCACAGCAAAAGGGAGTTGTGGAGTGAAAAAATAGAACCATTATGAATATGGTTTGTAGCATGCTCTCAAAAAAGAAAATTCCTAAAACTTTTTGGCCTGAAGTAGTTAATTGGGCTATGCATGTTTTGAATCAGAGTCCAACAATGGTGGTGAAAAATCAAGTTCCAAAAGAAATATGGAGTGGAGGTAAGCTTTCGATTGAATATTTTTGCATTTTTGGATGCGTTTCTCATGTCCATGTACCTGATAGTACAAGAAGTAAATTGGATGATAATAGCATCAATTGTATTTTGCTTGGAGTTAGTGAAGATTCTAAGGCCTACATACCTTATAATCCGATTTCACAAAGGATTATAATCAGTAGAGATGTTGTATTCGAAGAAGAAAAGTGTTGGGATTGGGATAAGAAGTATGAAGTTGTTACTGCATGCAACTTAGAATGGGATGATCACAACAAAAAGACAACAGTAGAGGAGAATGGAGATGGTAGAGCATTTGATTCCAGTTCCAATTCATCAATTGAAGAAGATTCTATTAGCTCAATTGATGAGAGGAATAGAGTCACACTAGTATGGATGAAAGATTATGTGATGGGAGAGGGACTTTCTGAAAGCGATTTCTTATGTTTGTAGCAACTGATCCTATTCGCTTTGAGGATGTTGTAAAAAGTGAGAAATGGAGAAAAGCCATGGATGTTGAAATGGAGGCAATAGAAAAAAAATGGTACATTTGAATTGGTAGAATTGCCTGAAGGGTCAAAGAAAGTTGGAGTGAAGTGGGTTTATAAGACTAAATTTGATGAAAATAGAGATGTAAATAAGTATAAGGCCAAATTGTAGTAAAAGGGTACACTCAAGAACATGGAATAGGTCACACTAAGGTATTTGCACTTGTGGCACATATGGAGACAATTCGTTTGGTCAATGCACTTTTAGCTCAAAAGCAATGGATTGTTTATCAACTAGATGTAAAGTCTGCATTTTTACATGGTGAGTTGAAAGAAAATTTCTATGTAACGTAGCCTTATGGATATGTGAAAAATGGGAATGAGTAGAAGGTTTACAAGATAAAAAGGATACTATATGGGTCAAATAAGCACCACGTGCACGGTACAACTGCATTGAAGCTTATGAGAATTGTGCTTACGAGCATACTTTGTTCATTAAGACAAAGGAAGACGACCAGATTTTGATTGTAAGTTTATATCTTGATGATCTTATCTTTACTGGAAATAACAAGTTTATGATTGCAGATTTCAAAAATTCCATGAAGCATGAGTTTGATATGACTGTTCTTGGAAAAATGAGGTATTTCCTAGTCTTGAAGTATTGCAAAATTTGAATGGGACTTTCAAAGTGAAAAAAAGTATGCAGCAAAAATTTTACAAAGGTTTGGTATGGATAATAACAATTTTGTGCATAATCTGATTGTTCCTGGGGTTAAGTTCACAAAGGATGAAGGTGGAGCTAAAGTAGACAAAACATATTACAAGCAAGTTGTGGGTAGTCTACTGTATCTCACAACAGCTCGTCCAGACATGATGATTGTAGTGAGTTTAATCAGTAGATATATGGAAAACCCCACTGAGTTTCACTTGCAAGTTGCAAAATGAGTATTACGGTATTTAAAAGGAATAATTTGGTTTGGAATCTTTTATAGGAAGGGAGGAAATAATGAGCTAGTTGTTTATTCAAATAATGATTATGCTGGTGGCTTGGAAGATAGGAAGTACACTTCAGGCTATGTATTTTACTGAGTTCAGGAGCAATATTGTTGTCGCGACACCTTCGCAGGAGACGTCACGACCGACACAGAATTCCCAAACATGTCAGAGCTCTGACATGTTCGAAAATCCTGTAATCCTTTCGAACCAAATCACCCAATTTTTTTCAAAAAATTTCGACAGAGTCTCCTCTAAAAATATAACATTTCACAATTTCAAAACACTTGATAGTCATAATCATATACAAAACCACATATTTTCTTTTATCCACATAACCATACATCCACAAAATCCATCATTTCTTAGTAATACATTCAACTGACAACACATTTATATCCATTTCTCAAAATAATAATCTAACTAATGTTTACAATTCTCACAAACTATTAACTCAAAAGAAAAAACCAATAACCATTTCACATCATCTTGCCTTTACCTTTCCTGTCCGAACATGGAGAAAATGATTGAGAGTGGGGTGAGCAAACAACAAGCTCAGTGAATAATCCAACTTATGGTATTATACAGCCATCATATGTATAAAACATACGATGCAAAAACAAATTTAAATCACGTGCGAAATGAAGTAAACATAACATACATGCGTAACTTAATGTGTAAACATGCATTCAATTTAAATAACATGCACTCTTTTTAAAACACAAGCCATCTCCCTCCTTCCATATAACAGAGCGAATCTGCTCCTTACTGCGCAAATGAGGAGTGCACCGGACCTCTAGTTATCCAATTATCCACTCATTTCTATCTCATTCATCTCATGGCAAGAATGAACCAACCAAGATTACCACAATGGTCAATCCTGTGAGTTTGTTCCCAGAGACTATGACCAATAGAAATGCTGCCATGTCAACAACCTACTTAGGTACGTCACTGACATGATACAATGTATCAAAATCATTTCATGGAATTCAAATATGTATGCAATACAATATACATCATTCTATTTAATAAAAACAACAGTTTAGGTTAATACCAATGTCAGATATAATATCACAAGTAAAGATTACTCACCAATTACTGTCCAACCAGTTCTTAATATCCAATAACCGTCTAGTTCCACAACACCAATCAACTCCTGTCATCACAAATCATTTTGCATACCTCAAATCAAATTCAACTCATTTGAATTTATTTTATAAATCATTTTTTATGTATTTATCACTCCTATTTGACTCAAGATATTCATTTAATTCTACCTATTAGTGCGTATTAACTCGAACATACTTAATACTCTTTGATATTACTTTTGTTGCTCATATAAAATAATTTTGTAGCAGAAAATATCAAAATAAGATTTTTAACTATATTTTTATTAAGATTTCCATTTTCAATAAATAACCCTATGGATCATTCGCTCACCAAAATTCTAATTGATATCCAAAATTTATGAATTTGGTGTCGATGGGTACGTATTTTCATTCTCTACACTCCTATGGGTTTCAATCAGGTTTTTATTGGGGTTTAACACCATCAAAAACCTATCTAAAGGTTATAAAACTTCGGATATTTATTTTGGAATAAACAAGATAAACAAATGAGAACTAACTACATATTTGAGATCTACTTATCAACATGAGTATTTTGGTATAACTTTTGCTAAGTTTTACCCATTGTTGAAAAATACTCAATTTTTGGATACAGGTATAAAACACTATCTACAACAAAAATTGTACTGATAGGATTGTAGTACAAAGCTTAATTAACATTTTAGTAACTAGAATCAGAGAAAATCACTTACCTATGCGTCAAATCTGGTGAAAAATTGAGCTTTCCCTTCTTTTTCCCCTTTCTTTCTTCGTTATTTTTCGTTGTGTGGTTTTGGTTTCTTTTGTTTTCTATTCTGGACATAAAAAACGAGAAGGAGAGGGATAATCAAGTTATCCCCTGCCACCTCATGTGTTAATTAATGTATGATCACCATGTATGCCATCCATATCCTCTTTTCATTTGTTTTATTCA
>JAJIYU010018034.1:0-11394 GCA_030144865.1 Tinospora cordifolia | reverse complement strand
GAAGAAAAAACCGAAGGAGAGAGGGGGGGGAGGAGGGGGAGGGGGGGGGGGGGGGGGGGGGGGGGGGGGGGGGGGCGCTGGACCCCCTTTGGCGCGTGGGCCAGCCCATGAGCCTGGCTCGAGTCCTGCAAGGGCGCTCGGCCTCGTGGGGCCTGGGCCGGCCCAGACCCAGCGCCTGCGTTAGCTCAGGTCCCCCCTTATATTATTTTTTTTTGTTTTTTTTCTAATAGATATACATACATATATGTATTATATATCAAAATTTCACATTTTTCGTCATCTACAATTATAAATTGTTTAATTCATCATTTTTCGTCACAATACCAATGTTATAAATCATTTCATCATTAAATTAATTATTTATTCCAAAAATCATATTTTTTACCCAAAAATTTCATTTATTATTCTAAAAATCTGATAATTGTTCCAAAAATTTATAAATCAATCCTATAAATTATTTTCCTCAAGAAAACACCTTTTTCTAATATTTTCATGTGTTTTCTCCTTAAAATTTTATTTTCTCTAATTATTTTCATTTCCTTTAATAATTAATCCGAAATTGAGAAAAATTGAAAAAAAATCTTGTATTTTCTTATTATAATTTCAGAAAAATACACGGGGTACATGAATGTCGGATCCATCGTTCCGATGTTAAAAATGTGGGTCGTCACACCTCCATTTTGATGTAGAAAGATCTTTAAAAAATATTTTAAAAATAATTTTTGTAAAGTTCGGAATAGAGTTACATTACCAAATAATTTAAATAGGTGAAATTTTTAAATAAAATGAAATTACACTAACCAAAATGCCACATTTTCAATAAGAGAAAGACAAATATAACATTGAATGAATATATTTGTTATATAGTAAAAGCTTAGCCTGAGTTAAGGGACAGACAAATATATCATTGAATATATTTATATATATTACTGTGGATTAATAGAGTAACTTGGACGCCCAAGCTCGTAAGATAACTTTCAATAATATAAATTATTTTCTAAGATAAAAACATTTACTTAATCTTTCCGTTTTTTTTTTTTTTTAAATTTTTTTCGTTCAATTTCTCTTTTGAATAGAAAAAAAAAAAGATATTAAACATAAAAAAATATGTTGATTCCATCTTTCCCAAGAGAATCATTTAGATTATTGAATTGTTTTTTTTTTCCTTACGCTTCATTTTTTATTGAATTTTTTTCATCATGGGTTAAATAAATATCAACGGAAAAACTCGTCACCAAATGAGGCATCTCCGTCAGTGAGAGCTGAGCGACCGAAATTTAGGTAACTAATTTATTTTTTAAATGAGCCACGACTTACATATATGCAAATAATATTTTTAATTTATTAAATGTCTTCAAATTAATATACAGTTTTCATAACTTTTAGATCGGTAGTAGGAGTGTTCGTGGGTTGGGTTGGGTCGGGTTTAGGATAAACCCGCAACCCAATGCAAACAGTTCGGGTTGAAAAAGTTGAAACCCAACCCAACCCAAATAGTTTAGGTTCAGTTCAGTTTGGGTTGGGTTATCGGGTTGGATTTTAAAATTTTTACAAGTTGTGTACTTAAAAATAACATTCCTTGTCGAGGTATAGGTAAACATATTATAAATGAAGAACCAGCAAGATAACGAGAATGAACCATAAGATGTAAGACTAAACTAAAAAAATTACAAGAAATGAGAAGAACATTAGCAAAAATTCAAATAAGAAGATGAGGATTTGGAAATAAACAAGAAGAATTATTACATAGAACAAATTTGAAACAGGTTAAGAATATTGATTGATAATAGATTGAACAATAGTAGGAATACCATAAATATATTACATATGACTAAGCAATAGGCAAAGTAATAAATAAAGAATGATGTTTAATGCATCAATCTAATACAAAACGAGTACAAGGAGCCCCTTTATCAGATATATAATGGCTAATGCATCAATCTAATACAAAAACTTGAATAACATGCTTATGTTTTCTTTCCAAGCAACAAAATGCATCATCTCCTTGAATTATATTTATCTTATAACCAAAATCAATTGCACAAAACTTAGGGTATTTTTCAGTTTGGGTCGGGTCATGTTCGGGTTATGGGGGTTAAACCTACAACTCAACCCAAATCGTTCGGATTGAGCATTTTAAAATCAAACTCAACCCAAATATAGTTGAAAACCCAACCTAAACTAACCCAAAAGGTTCGGGTTGGTCAATTCGGTCGGGTTAAGGTACCTACTCAAAATGTAGATAAAAATAAGAGTAATGCCAATGGTGCCGTTTATGGGTGTGTGTATATATATATATAATTCTTAGAAACACTTTTTTTCATTTTTAGAAGACAATTGGATGCAATTTAATGTTGGTGCTTAACGGTGGAATCCAATTAAAGAAAGATGTGATTATTTAGCATTAGGTTTTATCCGCATCATTATTTTTTCATTTTAGAAATTAATTAATTATCCTAACAGGAATTGGGTGCCATCCATGAGGCGTGTATATAAAACTTAAAATTTTAATTTGGGCATTGCTATTGTAATAACCCTGTCGTAGAATTTGAACATAAATAAAAAGTTTTGAAAAAATATAAAATAAATTTTAAAATTCATAAAATAGTGGCAAAATATTTATTTTTGAGAAAAGAATACTCGAAATATTGAGGAGAGTGATTTTTTGGAAAGAAAATACATGATTTTTTTAAAAGTATGATTTTTAGGATAAAATATACAAATTATTCAGAAAAATATGAATTTCTAGGTAAAAAATTCATTTTGAAAAAGCGCATGAATTTTGAAAAATATTTGAAAATTTGGGTATATTAAAAAATTTGTGAAAAATGGAGGGCAAAACTAAGGGTATCATTTCCAATGCAATAAGTCAATAAACCTTCCATATTATCAATTCTATCATTTATATCATTTACTCATTAAACTCTTACTCACAATGCTACACGTGTATTAGACTGTACTGTATGTGTGACGACCCATGTTTTAATACACAAAAATTTTTGGGTCCGATATATGTATTTTCAGAAATTTTAATGAAAATATATGAATTTATCTCAATTTACCTCAGTTTTATATTATTTATTGGAGAAAATTAGAATAATTGAAAAAAAATGTGATTTTGAAGAGAAAATATATGAAATTATGAGAAAAATGTAATTTTAGGAGAGAAATGATTTTTAGGATTGATTATTGAATTTTTGAAATAATTATAAAAATTTTCGAGTAATTAATAGAATTTTTGAGAGAAAAATGAAATATTTGGTGAATTATTCAATTTTTAGAAAAATAATTGTATAAAAAAATGAAAAATGATGTATGATGAAAGATTTTGATGAGAAATGATGATTAAATGATTTTTCATAATTTTAGACAAAAATGTTATATATATATATATATATATATATATATATATAAGGAAAAAAAAATTCGGCCGCACGGGCCGAGGAAAATGGTTAGGCCACAAGCTCGACCGGCGTGCGAATTTGAAGTGGGCTGTGGGCTGGCCCATTCACCTGGCCGGCCCACGCGCCAAAACCCTCCCCCGTCGATTTTGATCGATTTTAGCAACAAAACCATGGTTGCTCATGGTTTGACCATCCCATCCCACCTCATGAGCAAGCCAATGGATGACGCCAACTAGGCAACCAACCTGGAGACTTGAGGGCCATGTGGATGGCCACGTGTCACCTCCCCTTGCCATGCAAGCACCCCCTTTCATGCAACAAAGACTACTCTTGAGCAGAAATCCATATTTTTTCAACTCATTCCTCCCCTGTTCATGAGGTTGTAACTTCATCGTTTCTCATCCATTTCCTTTGAATCTTAGCTTGTTTTGAAGCTCTTACTACCATCTACGAAGTCCCACAAGCAACTCGTTGAATCTTCGAACCATTTGAAGCCGAAACAACCGAGAAGAGATGCTGTTCACCATGTATCAAACCCAAAAAATAAAAAAACTATGTTGAATCAATCTTTGGAGCTTTGATTTCTAAGCCATTTCAAGTCCATTCTAGAGGTAAAGTCCCCACTTTTTCTTCCTTATTACGTGCACTTCCATGTCCAAGTGATGGAAATCGAATACTAAAACTTTAAATCCATTTTATAAGGCTATGAAAGTGCTTATTTGATTAATGGTTTTGACAGTTTTTGCAGAAAGCAAACTGTGGGACCAGATTGGAAACATTGTTTGTGATACTTAGAGGAGTCTATTTGGACTAAGATCAGAGGCAATTCGAACTCCATACTTAGGACTACCAAAGGGTAAAAATCTCGATCCAAAAACATCTGTGGTTTCGATTATATATGCTTGCAAACATGCTTTGTTAGTTAGGAATTATGAGACTTAGAAAAAAAAATTCTAGCACAACCTTATGTACACCATGATTTGGAGTTGTGTTTGACAACAAATGTGATTAGGGTTGTTTGCTGTTTTGAGTAAGAATTAATTAATCAGAATTCTAGAAACTAAATTCTTGCAAAAATAGCAAGAAATAGCCTCAAATTGGTGTTGGAACCAAAGTACTTAGGCACTTTAAAACCATAGGGGATTGAGTCATTGAATAATCTGTTACATGGACAGAAAAGTAGTGGACTAGTTAGCTAACCAAATGAAGACAATTTGAGCTAAAATTTGGTGGAAAGGTCACTGGACATGTCAATAGAAAGCGTCCCAAATTTCAGAGCATTCTGAATTTGGAAAGTAGGTCAACCAATGCACTAATTGACTGCCTGTCACAGGGAATACGAGATTTTACAGTCCCTGTTAATACGCTTAGAAATCCTAGTAAATGGTATCCAAAAATCATGAAATAAGATTCTAGAGAAAGTTTAGGCAGTCTAAATGAAATATGAAAAGTTTCGCGTAAATCCAATTTATAGACTAATCGCAAAAAATAGACAAGTTTGCTGTGAAAAGGAATAAAGAACTCAAAATTTGGCTAAGTGTTGAAAATTGGGGATTTTGACCCAAATGACCTAATTTTGACCCAATTTGGGCACAAATTGACCAAGAATGACTAGGTTGACTAGAGTTGACCAAGTTTAAACAGGTTTGACCGATTGACCGAACCTTAACCGAAACGATTTTGGTTGATCAGAGCTAAGTAAGGACAATGAAATTTGAGATTAGGCCACTGTATGGATAGAACTGAGATTGAGTTTAATTGATGTAGATTCGAGTGAGCACTACAGGACTAGGCCGATTGTCGATGGGACATCGGTGCTTAGGACCCGAGGTGAGTAGTTCGATTCAGATATTCTCTATAACTTGTATTCCTTGCATAAAACTTGTGTGAAATAACATGGTTTAAATGGTTTCACGGGATTTAGATACATTTGATTGGTTTTGAGATGTGTAGATGTACACAGGTAGTGAGACCAGAGGCTCGAGGACCGAGCATTAGGGTCAGGGTACTTGATGTAATTGTGATAGACTCGAGGTCTGAAAGCCAGAAATTAGGGTATATGATCAGTGTGCCAAGCCATCGAACCCGCTCGAGTCATGGCACTCGAGAATTGAGCGCGAGGTTAGGGTATTCGAGGAATACGCCTAGCTTACGACCCGCTTGAGTGGCCAGTACGCCTGACCCAAGACTCGCTCGAGCAATGACTATATGTTGGGTTTGTTGAGTTAACCCTAGCTTGGATATGTTTTTAACTGACATGGATTTGAAATGTTTATGATGGTTGCATTATTTACGACTGCTTTTGTACTATGTCATGCATTTAAATTTTATATTATTTCTGCTGCTCATGCATATATGCATTGTTTTAGAGTCTTGGTTATAGTTAACATGTTGGGCTTTCTACTCATTGAGCCACGATGATTTTAGACTCACTACTCTATCACTATTTCAGGTTCTTCGGTGGTTAATAAAGGAAAAGGTGTGGTGATCACTTAACTCCCTGATAACCCCTGTCCTCTTTCTTTTTGATTTTTGATATAGAGGTTGTTCATTCCTTGTACATGTGTAAATAGTCAATTTTGTATTTTGTACAATATATATATGTAATGAAATGTTTTCTCTTTCGTATGTGACTTACTTTTGCTTTTAAGCATTCCAATTATTTTGATATCATCTGTTGTATGAGATTGAGAAAGGGCTTAACAGTGGTTGGATGAACTCGACGTGGTGAGTGAGTTCCTCGGGCCACTGTATCGATCGGGCCACCCTTGGCTAAGAGAAGGGGTCCCGACAGTATAGGTCCTATAATCATATCAATTCATTAAATACACTAATTACAATATTTTATTTATAAAATACATTTTTTTTTCAAAATACCTATTATTCACATTTAAATTAAAAAGATAAATAATTATTTTAATCTATATAAAAAATTATATATTTTTATAATTATTTTAGTTTATATAAAAATTATATTTTTTATAATTATTTATTTAAAAAATTAATTTTTAAATGAATAATTTAAAATATTAGTCTTTAAATGTTACTAACCATTATTCTTCAATATTTTATTTATAATTAAATATTTAAAAAATTAATTTTTAAATCATTTTTAAATATTACTATTCATTATTTTACATAGTTATTTAAATATATATATATATATATATATTATTTAAAATTAAAATTTATTCATTTTATGAAATTATTTTCATTTTTTACAATTTATTTTTATAATATATATATGCAGATTTAGTTATTACCAATATTACGAAACAATTGCATGCAAAAAATTATTGCATAACATTTATTAATTATCGATATTATATTTTGAACTTTTTGATTAGGATACAATTAAACCAAATGACTAATTTTCATCTTCACTATTGCCAAATTGTGCCCAAATATGTTCCATTAAGTTCGAGCGAAAACGATAATGCACTTCTTGATCACGCACTTCAACATTTCTTTGAAGGTACTGTTCAAAATTCATGTTGCTCTCATGATTAACAGGTGTTGGTGCTTCCCCTACATCATTGTTCCAATTTATGATTGTTGCACCTTTATCATGAACAATCATATTGTGTAATATTACGCACGCGTACATTATATCTTTTAAGTTTGCCTTTGATGCAAATCAAACAGGACCCTGTACAATGGCCCAATGAGATTGAAGCATACCAAATGCCCGCTCAATGTCCTTTCTTATAGCCTCTTGCATTTGCTTGAACTTGATCTATTTTGGATCTTGAAGATATGAAAAAGTTTTAACAAATGTTGCTCACTCTGGATATATGCCATCAGCAAGATAATATCCTTTTCTGTAACTGGTCCGGTTAACGGTGAACTACACAGAAGTCATTAAACAAAGGACTTTGATTGAGTAAATTTATATCATTGTTAGACCCCGCAACTCCAAAGAATGTATTCCATATCCACAAGTCTACAGAAGCCACCGCCTCAAGAATGATTGTCAAAACCCCTTGATCACCTTAATTAAATTTACTTTTTTAAGCAACTAAGCAATTCCTCTAATGCTAGTGCATGCAATCTATGGTTCCAAGCATACCTGGAAAGCCATGAAGTTTTGAATGCAATTGGAGTAGACGTTGAACGTCTTCAACATTTGGTCGTCTAAGATATTTATGGCCAAAGATATCAATAATACCTCGACAAAATATGAATAAAAAATGCAATTGTGATACTTTCACCAATTCTTAAGTACTCATCAAAATGATCTGTCGGTGCCTCATAAGCTAATTGTCGTATAACAGTATTGCACTGCTTAAGTGGAGAAAGTCATCATCTACCAATTGCATCGTACCTTAATTGAAAATATTCTGAATGATTTTCAAGGGCATCTATAATACGCAAGAACAATGTCTTGTTCATTCAAAATCTTTGACGAAAGATAGTCGCAGAATAAGCTGGTTCATCAACAAAATAATCTTTAATAAGACGTTCATGTGCTACTTCCCGCTCCCGATAAAAATGCCTTCGTGGTCTTGGACGGTTGGGCATTGCTTCATGCTCACGTTCTTTCTACCACTACCGTATGAACAAACATATTTCCTCATTTTCATTATCATCCAAATGCTCATCCATTATAAATTGTCTGAATTTTTCTAACTCGACGGAATACATAAGTGATCGTGTTTCTTATTGCACCAACTTAATTGATAGTGAAGTATGACTACAACATTCACCAAATTTATAGAAATCTCATTTCCAATGGCCAGGGTTTAACGACTAGTTTCCAACGACTTATTTTTAATGGTTACTTCGTAATGGCTAGTTTTCAACGGCTAGTTTTCAACGAATAGTTTCCAATAGCTAGTTTTTAACAACTAGTATTTAACGACTACTGTATAATTAAGAAATAAGTAATTCACACAAGAGTTAATATTAATTAAAAAAATAATAAGATAATAATTAATTAAGATAATGTCGTATATATTTATTGTTAACTACGAATTCCTATACTTTCTTCTTGAAAATTAATTTTTTAAAATAATTTCTTTAAAATATTACTATTCATTTTGACAATAATGTAAATTTTAGTTTAACTTAAAATTTTATTTTATAAAATTTATTTTTATAATATATATATATATATATATATATATAATTATGCTCAAATAACGAATTTTAAGTAAAAATTTTATTTTATTTTTTTTCCTCTCGTCATCTTCTTCTTACAAATTGCCCTTGATATTTCCTTTAATTACAAAAGCATGTCATCGTTAATTAAGCACAACTCTTCCCCCTAATTAATGGACAGTCAACCCACCTCATTTTGCACAAATTACCAACTTTGCCATTCTATTTTGTATTTCACAATTCCATACCTCAATATCTTGTGTCAGACAAAATATAAGTAATATATATATATATAAAACGACTAGTGTTTAACGACTATTGTATAATTAAAAAATAAATATTTCATATATGAGTTATAAGATAAATAACAAAATAATAATTAATTAAAGTAACGATTTAACATACATTTATTGTTAATTACGAATTCCTATATTTTCTTCTTATAACATTATAAATTATACGGTGATTCTCAAGTTTGTCATATTACTCGTATCAATTATCAAAATTTTATAATCGAAACTGACTTTATATGTGTCTTACATCCTTTATTTGTCAGCCTTTTTCTCTTCATTATATTTTATAATTTGTTGTCACCTTTCTTCAAATTTGTTATTGACAGTTAATGGGCTTGTTCCTTTTGCCTTTCCCTTCTTTGCACGTTTTTTATACTTTGCCGCATGCTGGCCCATTGGACAGACTTCAGCAACATCATCATCACCCTCTCGACTTGTATTTGCATTTGATGAAGACATGTATGCATCAAATTCATTAAGACGAATTTTCTTGGTTGGATGGTGCTGGCGCCAGTGTTTGATCTCCATTTGGCATTATCTTTTAACATCATCCAAACCTCGTGGTAGTTGAAATGCTTCTTACATGGTTGATAGTATATGGCTCGAGCACGTTCCCCCACTTGGTTATCACTCCAACCACTATGGTGCTCTCCTAATATTTTGTTGTACACCAAATTAAAATTGTTGACAGAGTAGGAAGAATCCAAAACTAGTGTTGCTTAACCGAATTTGGTTTTCTGGGTGGACCAGACTTGCGATTAGCATTAAAGTACTCGTAACTCGTTTCGAAAACATTTTGTCACTTTGTCCTTTGCCAACAATACAATTAGTCAAAATTGTTAGCCAAGCAGTCACTAGCATACGATCATCTTTTGTGCTCCATGGCTGACGTTTTTCTCCAGCATCTTTGCTCGGATCCACCAAAGAAACACGTTTGTCACTCATTGGTTGTGTTAAAAACGACAGAATTATAGAACCAAAGATGAAATTCATCTCCGTTACATTTTGAGGTTGAGCATTGGAAGATTGATCTACAATTTTTGGCACTTAAGAAATGAGCGACTATTCAAGAGAAATATTTAAAAAATAGGAGAAATGAATTTGATGATGGATAAAGGGGAAAAAGAAATTAAAATTATTATTGTTGTTGCCCCATTAAATTGGGGTACACTAAATTTGGAAGATGTGGAGTCTTTGGAGGATATAAGTTGAATATAATTTGCATTTGTGGGAAAATAATGGAAGAGTAAAATTTTAATAATTTTGTGGATTGTTGGTACTTAAATGTAAGGATGATGAAGAATTGCTAAATGAATCCATTATACAAAATAACACAATGAAATATTTGTAAATATTGAGAAAGCGAAAGATTGAAAGTGAAAAAATACTTTTTAAGAAAGAATGAGTAGTGGAAGTTACTGTTGAATAAATGATTTTTTTGGATTGAATAACTATAGTATTTATAGAATGTGTATAATTATTTAAAAAAGAAAATAAATAAAATGGCTATATAGTCATTATTGAACCAAAAAACAATGAAAACCAAAAGTAGGGCTATATATATTACCGTTGTACAGTACAACCCAAACAAAATAAATACAAACCAACAAAAAAAAAATCAAATACGGCTACATATATATATCCGTTGTAGCCAAACAAATAAATGAAAACCACAAGAAAAAAACAAAGAAAGGGTTATACATATAGCCGTTTACGCCCAAAAAAAAATTGAAAAGAAACACGAACCAAAAAAAAAATCACAACGACTACCAAAAACAAAATCAAAAAATAATGCGCTGTAGCTAGAGAAGTTTTAGTTTACCATGGCAAGTGTCCCTTTTCCTTCAACTTGAACTTTTGTGCTATCACCATGCTTGACCTTCATCTTTTGAGTTTCGTCAAGCTCTCAAAATATTCTTCTCATGCCTGACATATGCTTTGAGCAACCATTGTCTATAAACTAGACATCTCCTACAATTTCATTGGTACTAAAGTGAGGCATGAACTTACTTTCTTCTTTTTCTTCTTCTTCTTCTTCTTCTTCTTCTTCTTCTTCTTCATATTGTCCTGCATAATTGCTTCATCATCTTTGTATCAGCAATTTGCTTTTACATGTCCATACTTCTTGCAATGAAAGCACCGAATGTTGCTTCTATTGCTTCTTTTCTTGTCACTTCTTTTGCCTTTGCCTCTATCACGACTTTTGCCTCCATGATATGAACCTCCACCTCTCCCATTTCCTGCTGCCTTTTCAGATGTCTTCCCGTTCACCTGAAATGCTTTCTCTTCATATTTCTCAAATGACCTATTCAATTGTACCTCATGAACTTGCAATGAACCCATTAAGTCATCTAATGAAAATGTTGACAGGTCCTTAGACTCCTTGATCATATCTACTACAAGATTAAACTTAGGAGTTAAACTCCTCAAAACTTTTGCAACAATAGATTGATCAGTAATTTGTTTCCATATGAACTCATCTGACAAACAATTCCAGTTACTTTGGATAGAAAATCTTAGACTGACTCATTATTTTTCATGATCAAGGTTTCAAACTCATGTCAAAGAGTTTGGAGCTTGACTGCCATTACTTTTGA
>JAJIYU010018033.1:0-11379 GCA_030144865.1 Tinospora cordifolia | reverse complement strand
ATAACTATAGATTTCATCAACAGACTGCTGGTTACACTCTGTCCGTCTACCCATACTTTTGACTCACTTTAAAATTTGACAAGTAGGTGGACGCAAAGTAAAGAGTCATGCTGAATTGGCCTTGTTTATGTAATAACTTTCTAAATTATTATTTACATCATATCATATATCGAACTTTTTCTCTTCTTTGTTCAATCATCAACTCAACTTGTGCCTAACAGAGTAGGGAACATGAAACAATGACAGGGGTGTAGGTCAAGCTCATGATAACTAGAGATTCAAAAATTTGGAAAACACATATAGGTAGCTCAACTTAAAAGTCTGTAGACGATTACTCTAACCCGACGAAAAAAATTTGCTATGCATTGCTTCTTAAGGACTGATAACACAATGATATTATTGTGATTTCATTCGTGATTTTAGCTTTTAAGTTTAGATATTGCCCACAAGAAGGATATGGTCGAATCTACAAGTTTCTTAAAGGGTGAAGATTTCAATTTCTTAAGAATCTCACTGTAATCGATTTTCTTTTATTGGTATACCAAAAATATTAGAAATCGTGCACCTTCAACATTTTAAATACTCATTGTAGACTTAGCTAACTTAATTGATCCCATTGTTTTCTTCAACAATGCCTTTTAACAATGATAAAAAGATGGTTTTTCTTTGCTTCACTTCCAAATTGGTGTTATTCTCATCTTTGTCTTAGTTTCTTGTTGGTCAAAAACTAGTGCCACAAGTGTGGATAAAAACATTCTGAATATCCTTATTTTGATACCAATAGCAAAAATAAGTTTTAACACCATTAATGCACATGCTACCAAAGAACTAATGGCTTCACCAGAGGTTCATTGCCTAAGGCATGGAATACTACACACACAAAAGAAGAACTTTGCCTAGAATTCAACAAGAGTTTATGCATTAGAGAAGACAATGGAAAAAAAATGGTGCTAGGGATGGAGTAGTAGAAGACCTTGCAAGTTATGCTTCTACATTCTTCCAACACTAACCACCATCTTAGACTCTTGGCCACAACAACATGTTGCAGAAGCAAGAGGTTATGAGCCTCCTAGAACTCAAATCAAAGCATTCACTCAAAACTTGGGCAAGCAAGCTTAGCATGATGTGGACCTTCACAACCGAAAGCACTCGATATGGATAACATCGAGAACACTATAAATGAGAAGAGGAGACAATGTGATGTAATCATTTTCTTGTAGCCTGATCATTCTAGGGACCAAAGAACTATAAATTTGGAGGCAATTATTAATCACAATGTTGCAAACAATTGTTGCTTACTTTATGTGCACACCTTTAAATGGTTAAAGAAATGCAAAAATGTATTGTTTAGATGATGACTTAACACCATGCAACATAAAAAAAATCTTAGACATAAAGTAAATGATGCAACAAATTATAAGTGTAACTAGGGTGAATAGTATAATAAATACAATAAGTAATAACTTGGGGAGTCCCAAGGTTGAATACAAGGCTTGGGATGGATTTCTAAAACGAAGGTTTGCTACTTGTGATAAAACAAGAAAAATAAGAAAGAATAAGATAATGGTAATATTTTGATAATGCAGGAATAACAATAAGATGGAAAAGTTAAGGTATTAGAGTAGACACAATCCTTTCCTCTTAGACCTTCTTGAGTAAAATAATTAAGGATAGAAATAACTAATTAATTTTTTCTATTCACAAAGATGAATCTTTGAACCCAAATATATTAAAAAGTAATGTTCTCCTAAAAGTTGTATTTATAATTAAAAAAAAAGGCAGAGTAGAACTAAAGTTCTAATATGTGTGAATGCAAAACATGAATCTTAAGTTTGTGAAATACGTGATATAACACATAAAAGAAAACTAAAATGTCACACTAAGATGAAATGAAATACCTCGATCTTTCATTAGATTTTGCAAAATTAACTATACAAAATACATCATATAATGTATGAAGTTTAATACAAAATCTAACAAAAGCATGAGAGAACACATGTCAAGTAAAATAAAATACAAGTGTCACCCAAGAATTCCAAAGAGAAGGTGGAGAGGGTTTCTTCTAAGCCCCAACAAAAGATTTAGTCTTCCATGAACTTGAAAGCTAAAAAAAAAAACAAAAAATAAAATAAATAAAGAGTAGAAAAATGAGAAATAGGGATAGCTATAATGTGATCAAGGGAAAAAATGAAAAATGAGATGCCTCTTAAGTGTGGATTTGAGCGGTTTATATAGATGTTCCAAGGAGATGATGGACCAATAAGAAATGGCCTAAAAGTGATCTGGATGAATGGTGTAAGTGGCTCATTGTCTCCCACCTTTCTTGAGAAATTCAAAAGTAAGAAGTTGGAAGACCCTAGTTCTCGGTTACCCATTTCTATCACATCAGGGTTACACATGGGGAAGTGCGCCCATTCTACATTAAATATGTATACACGTGTCATCTGTCGAGAACCGAAACGTTACTTTTCTCACGTTTTAAATCATATCAAACACATCATGGACACACCAAAACTCGCATAAATAATTAATTAACCCTTTGAACACATCAAGGGGTAGCACATGGAAAGATACAGAAATAGTCAAATAATTAAATCATTAACTTCAACATTTAACGTTTAATAAAACATAGAAGAAAGTTTCCGACTAAGATCTCTAAACATGGCCTAATAGCCAAAATCTAAATCATAAAGGAAATTAACAACTTAAATTAGTCTAGTGGACCACATGTCCAATCTATAATAGTTAATCAAATAAAAATGTCATAAAACAATCCCTACAATGAAGTTATAAATTAGCTAGTAAAATGTAATGAAGATATCGGTCAGCAAACGCCGCTTCAAATGTTACCTGAAATGGAAAGGTGGGATGAGCTAAAGAGCCCAGTGAATCATACATAGTATATCCATAGTATTATTTAAGTCAAAACATCAAACGTGCAAACACTTAACATATATTAGACATTTCTAACATTCAATTGTTCAATAATTGTTAATTAGACCGAAAGATTAACTCCCGATGTTCTCTCATCATCATCAGATAAAACGAGACTAGGAAAATACACAAAATGCCATATTCCAATGGGATATAGGGGCAAACCTGTAACGACCCGTATTTTTAGACATTCAATCGACGGGTTCGACATGTATTTTTCTGTATCAATTAATGAATTATAAATGAAAAATACATAATTATACAAAAATACGAAATTTTGGCAATGGTATTAATCAATGTGTGTATTAAATGGTAATACATGATTTTTGGTGAAAGCATTAAGTAATAAGTGTATTACTTGAGGAATTAAAATAAATAAATAATGATGAATAAAATGAATTTATGTAATAAAATAATTATTGCATTTACATATATATACATATATGTATTAATATGCATGAATATATATATATATATTAATGGATGAAGCAAATAAATGACTAGGTGTATATTTATTTAATTGAGGAATGATTGCTTGGTTGAGAATAGCAATAAAAATAATTGAATAAATAAAAATATTGAATAAAGGATTATTGTTGGATAATGAAAAAAAAATAAAAGAAATAAATAAATAAAATAATAAGAGATAAAACATCTTTGTTGGATAAAAGAAAAAAAATTAATTAGAAAAAATAAATGATTATCTTGATGACTCATGTTGCATGGATAATTAAGAAAATAAAAAAATAATTAAATTAAATCATTATCACATGACTTGGATCAAGATAATGAAGAAAAATACTAATAATTAAATGTAAATAAATTTTGGATTCAGGCAATGTGCTTAGTTGAAAAATAAAATGAATAATAAAAATGAATTAAAGAGGTGATTATCATGAATGACTTGGATAATGAAAGAAATATATTAATGAAAATAACTTTATTAAAGAGATTATTATCTAATGACTCATGGGATGAGAGATAAGTAGGAACATTATCTTGAACATTAATTGGCATGAGACCCGCAAAACTTATGCCTATATATATGTGCTCATTCCATTCATTTTCTCATCCACCCCCTCACTTGCTCATCCGGGAATCAAGAGAGAAAGGAAAAGAAGAAAGAAAAGAGAAAGAATGAAGAGAAAAGAAAGGGAAAAAGAAAAAGAAAAAAAGAAAATGAAAAAGAAAAGAAAAAAAAGAAGGAGAAAACGAAGAGGAGTCGCGTGCTTTGGGAATTCGACATTTTGGGTAAACCATTTTTTACCTCTTTTCAATTTCGAATTATTTTATAAATTTTGAATTTCAATTTAATAATATAGTTTCAATAAATGTATTAATTTAATGCGCAATCCAAAATTAGGGCATATTTTTTCTAGAAATGAAACTATACAATATATATATCATTGTGTTCAAATTTACAAGTAGAATGCAAATATATAAATTATTTGTACCCTCGTAGACCATAGAAAATTATATGGTAGTTGGAAGTTGACGCATATGGGGTATACCCATTAATACTGGAATTTTAGTCGGTGGGTACTAAAATGTCCAGAATGAAACTCTGAACTTAATGACACTGAAATTATGATTTTGGAGGTCAATGGACATATTAAATTTACGTTTATGCGATTTGAGGATTAATTAATAAAGATAGGAAAAAATGTATATACGGTAAAAATAATGATAAATAATAGAAAAAATGTTATATAATATTGTATGACATTATATAATACTTATTAGGGAAATATATAACATAGGAAATAATATTTATGTATTGACCCGCCAAATTGATAAAAGTGGCTGGTTATTGTGTACCAAATGTGGGACACATGTCAATAATACATATTTTAGTATTTTGAGTCAATATTAAAGGCTTAATTGACCTTGTTAACGACGTTGACCTTATCGATTTGACAGGTCAGTGAGGGTTAGGTTTAGATAGAGTTGACTATAGTTGACCAAGTCAATCCTTTAATTGACCAAAGACCATAAAGTTAGAATGTGAGCCAAGTTTTATGTAGATATTAAGAAAGTAAGTTGATCACGCAAGATCAAACATTAGCAGGACGCGACCGGTCACTAGAGGAGCACCGGGAGCTGAGCATCCTTGTGAGAAGTGTTTTCTAATTTATCACTTAACTTGTTATTCTATTATAAATGAAATGTTTTTACATATTGAAATGCATTTGCAATATTTAAATGTGATTTAAATGAAAATGTGCATCGAATATTGAGGTCCGAGTGCGGGTTAGGGTATTGAATGTGGTAGAGCATTGATGACGAGTGGTTGTCGCATCCGGGGGTGCGGTCGGGCCAGGTCTATCAATTGAGGCTCCCCTAGATTATTTAGTGACCACCTAGCACAAAGTGCCCTGAGGGGGGCTCTGTGGGCCCAGATTAGGGTCGTCACCTATACACCTAACCGTCGGGTTTCTCCCGCTCGAGTGGATTTATGTGTTTTCTGCATTAAAACTGGTTCCAAAATGGAAGGTGCACAACTGCATAGTGGATTTAGCATTCATTAACTGTTGCATTCATTCGCATTATTTTTATTGTGCATTCACACATTGCTTTTCTAGAATACTTGTTCTAAGTTATAGATTAGGTTACATTACTCACTGAGCCGCTGTAGACAAAATTGGCTCACTACTCTAACATTTCAGGTTTTTCTTCTGCGGATAAGGGGAAGAAGGTGGTTATTGCGTGAAACACACCTCGTTTACTTCGGTAGGTTTCCTCACGTGGTTTACTGTTTTGAGAGTTAGTATAATGTATATGAAGTGAGGAAAATATTATAAACGTTTTGACTTAGACATTCCGCTACTGCTAAATTTAGGACAGTGTATATATAATTAACTTTTGTATAAAATTTTTTTCTACTGTACTTATTTGTTCTAGTTGTTTCCGTGTTTAATAAGATTACTCTGATAGTGTTATATATATGGTGTGGTGAAGAGGCTTAACAGTGTTTTGGGCAAGCTAAGTTTGGGAATGGGTTTGCCAGAACACTGTGCCTGTCGGTTCATCCTTCTCCCTAGGGAAGGGGTCCCGACAATGTTGGTATTAGAGCCCAAGGTTTTCCAATTAAAGAATAACAATTGGTATTAACCTAGGGAACCTCAGAGTAATCACGGAAGTTAGGAAAATCCTAGAAATGACTTAGAGTAGCATAGTGGAATTATGGACGAAAACTTTCTATCTTCTAATTGACAGGAAGAGGAACCGAGTGAGAGTGGCCATATCATAAGGGGAATTTGACTGTCATTAGAAGTTAGTGAGTTTTAAGATTTAGAACTTGAACTTAGGTGATTAGAGAATTACTTGGAGGTAGTTATCTTAATGTGTAGTTATATTTTGTTATAATCACTGAAAGTTGTGGTATGCTTAATTTGGGGAAATAATGAAAATTGAATATTTTATGCAGACCACGATGCCTCCTCGACGTGGGAGACCACGTAGGATCCTGGATCTGGTGCCACCACCACCACCTCTGGTTCAGCCTGAGCAGGATCCCATCTAGAGGCTTGAGGCTATGATCAGGGCATCTACTGAGGCTACTCAGGCCCAGACAGCCTTGTTGAGAGAGAGACTAGATAGGATTGAGGCTGAGAGATAGAGGGCTGACCCAGTAGCACCCCCTGTACCAGTTGTACATGAGAGAGTTGTAGACCACGCAGAGGTAGCTCTAGTGAGACAGGGAGATGAGGCTACTCATGATCGCCTTTTGAAGAGGTTTCTAGATTTGAGACCCAAGGAGTTTCATGGGGGTCTGAGTTTAGACGTAGCGGAGAACTGGCTTCGCAACATTAAGAAGAACGCTGAGACGTTGAAGTTGTCGGAGGAGAACCAGGTGCTATTTGCTACACATATGCTTGAGGATGAGGTCACGATCTGGTAGAAGGCCACTCAGATTATAGAGGGTCAGATTACTACATTGTCCCATTTTCGGGAATTATTCTTGACCGCTTATGTTCCTGAGACAGCGAGGGAACACAAGAAGGTGGAGTTTCTGACCCTACGACAGGAGGACATGTCGGTACGAGAGTATACCCACAGATTTCTTCGACTAGAGGCGTATGCACTTGAGTTAGTGGGTAACTCAAGGGAGAGAGCAGGATTCTTCCGCCGAGGGTTGAGGGCTAATATTAGGCAGGCGACATCGACAGCTACTGAGGCTACTCTTGAGACCATTCAGAGGCAGGCGCTACAGTTCGAGACTGATGGGAGAGATGAGCGCCCGATGGTCCAGATAGTACAGGGTGCCACAGTACAGCCGCAGCAACAGTTACAGCCCTAGTTATTGACTCCAAGAGGTTATCGAGGTGGAGCTCGAGCAGTTAGATACCCGAGGAAGAAGAAGTACTTGGGAGGACAGTCTAGAGGGGAGTAGAGTCAGCCATCTTCCTTAGTCCCGATTGCTGCCACCCTAGTTCAGACATATCAGCCCGTGGGACAATCACTGACTCAGTATGGGGTCCGAAGTAGAGGTCAAGGAAGGGGCCAAGATTCAAGACATAGAGTTATGGGCCAACCCAGGCATACCAGGCTATGCAGGGACGTCGGTTTTTATGTTATCAGTGTGGTCAGTCAGGCCACAGACGATATGAGTGCCTTATGCTTGTTCCAGCTTCCAGTGTACCCACCACTACTGTTACTCGAGGGAGAGCACATGCCATCACACAGCCTGATCCAGAGGCTACCATGATTTTGGTAGAAGGTATTGTTTCTATTTTAGATTCTACCTTATATGTGTTGATTGATGCTGGGTCTTCTTTATCATTCATCTCTGGACACACCGTAGACATATTGCGATTTAAACCCCTTAGGTCACCCACCTGGCTCATGTTGAGTACTGCAGCCGGGGAACGCATATACCCTAACCTAATTTGTGAGGTTTGCGTGTTGAGGTTGGGTGACTTAGAAACCATTGTTGACCTTCGGGTGTTAGAGTTCCCAGAGTTTGATGCTATACTAGGAATGGACTGGCTAGCGGCGTACCATGCACACGTCGACTGTTTTACCAAGAGGGTTGTATTTCAGATACCAGGGCAACCTGTTATTATTTTTCAGGGTAGTGCCTCTAATAGATCGAAAACCTGAGGTAGAATGGCGATGCAGTATGAGATTGATACTCTAGCTATTCTAACCACCACAGATGAGGGACCTTCACGAGCGAGTATTGATGAGATTCCTGTTGTTAGAGATTTTCCTGATGTGTTTCCTGAAGATTTACCCGGCTTGCCTCCTAAGCGGGAAATCAATTTCATTATTGAGGTTATTCCAGGGACACAACCCATTTCGATCCCTCCTTATCGAATGGCGCCTAAGGAATTGCAGGAATTGAAGGTCCAACTAAAGGAACTGATGAGTAAGGGTTTAATTACCCCTAGCGTGTCACCTTTGGGTGCTTCAATGTTGTTTGTGAAAAAGAAAGATGGGAGCCTCCATTTATGTATCGACTATTGGCCGTTGAACAAGGTGACAGTGAAGAATAAATACCCTCTTCCCCGCATTAATGATTTGTTTGACCAACTCAGAGGTGCCACTATTTTCTCAAAGATAAATCTAAGATCCGGGTACCATCAGCTGAGGGTCAGGGAGGAAGATGTACCAAAGACGGCCTTTCGGACTCGTTATGGGCACTATGAGTTCCTAGTCATGCCATTTGGCGTGACAAATGCCCTTGCGATGTTAATGGACCTGATGTAGAGAGTGTTTCGTCCCTATCTCGACTCCTTTGTCATTATCTTTATTGATGACATTCTCATTTGCTCGAAACACGTCGAGCATTTGAGGATCGCACTACAGACTCTTCGAGATTACTGTCTATATGCTAAGTATAGCAAGTGCGAGTTCTGGTTGACAGAGGTCTGATTTTTAGGCCATGTGGTAGGAGCCGATGGTATTTCTGTTGATCCGGCGAAGGTCAAGACTATTATTAGTTGGCTGAGACCTACCACAGTAACGAAGATCTGTAGCTTTCTGGGTTTGACAGGTTATCATCGCAGATTTGTGCAGAATTTTTCAAGGATTGCTGCATCTATGATGAAACTTACCCAGAAGGATGTGCCATTCATATGGACAGATAAGTGTGAGGAGGCCTTTCTTGAGCTAAAACGTCATTTGACATCTGCACCAGTACTTGTGTTACCTAAACCCGGCCGTGAGTTGGTGATCTATACAGATGCATGTGGGACAGGCCTTGGGTGTGTGTTGATGCAGGGAAACCGGGTGATTTCTTATGCCTCACGACAATTGAAGGTACATGACAGAAATTACCCCGTCCATGATTTAGAGCTGACAGCAGTGGTGTTTGTACTCAAGATTTGGAGACACTATCTATATGGTGAGCGTTTTACACTTTATTCAGATCACAAGAGCCTCAAGTACTTGTTTTCTCAAAGAGATTTGAATATGAGGCAGAGGAGATGGATGGAGCTTCTTAAAGATTACGACTTTACCATTGAGTATCATCCCAGAAAAGCCAATGTAGTGGCTGACGCATTGAGTAGAGTACAGGTTGAGACAGCTTGTGTGGCTAGAGATATGTCTCAGGAGTGGAGGATGATTAATTATGTGACAGTGATGAGTATCCATGAGACTTCGACCGAGACTAGCGTCAGTGCACAGATGAGAGCCCAGCTGGTGTTGCTTACTGAGATCATAGAGGTACAGCTTCATGACGTTGAATATGTGATATACCGGGAGTGGGCATATGACACTTCTCGTGTGGAGTGGTCGATTGACAGTGATGGTGCATTGAGGTTTAGGGGACGATTATGGGTACCATATGACCCTCACCTGAGACAGGGAGTATTAGCAGAGCTGCACCGTTCGAGGTATACCGTTCATCAGGCACCGATAAGATGTATCATGATGCTCGACGTACTTATTGGTGGCCGGGGATGAAGCAAGATATTGCAGTCTTTATGCAGAGATGTGACACGTGCCAACAGATTAAGGTTGAGCACCAGAGACCTGGCGGGTTACTATAGCCTTTGGCTATTCCTGAGTGGAAATGGGAGCACATTATTATGAATTTTGTGATGGGATTACCCCGGACTCAGTAGAGACACGATACTATTTGGGTTATTGTTGACAGACTGACTAAGTCTGCTCATTTTCTCCCGATTCATACTAGAGATTCGGTTGAGAGGCTGAGTCGATTATATATCCGAGAGATTGTGAGATTACATGGGGTCCCAGTATCCATTGTGTCTGATAGAGATGCTCGGTTTATGTCCCATTTTTGGCAAAGCTTGCAGAGACAGTTAGGGATTAGAGTAAACTTGAACACAACTTTCCTTTTACAGACTGATGGTCAGTCAGAGAGAGTGATCCAGACTCTAGAGGATATGTTCTGTGCATGCGTTCTTAATTTTGGTGGTAGCTGGGAGGATCATTTAGCATTATGTGAGTTTGCTTATAATAACGGCTACCAGACGAGTATCTACATGGCACCATTCGAGGCATTATATGGTCGACCTTGTCGATCACCAGCTTGTTGGGCCGAGGTTGGTGACATAGCAGTTTTGGGCCCTACTTTTGTACAGGAGCAGACCAAGAAAATCCAACAGATCCGTCAGAACATGAAGGCAGCTCAAGATCGACAGAAGAGTTATGCGGATAACAGGCGAAAGATCCTTCAATTTGATGTTGGTGATCATGTACTACTTTGGATTTCTCCTTGGAAGGGGTAGACTCGTTTTGGTGTTTCAGGGAAACTCGTTCCAAGATACATTGGACCTTTTGAGATCCTCGAGAGGATAGGTCCTGTGGCTTACCGATTGGCATTGCCGCCTCAGCTAGCGGGAGTACATAATGTATTTCATTATGTTGATGTTGAGGAAGTACTACCCTGATCCCTCGCACGTGATTTATTGGAGACATGTTGAGTTGTGAGAGGATTGTTCATATGATGAGACTTCGGTAGCAATCATTGATCGGACTGTGAAGAAACTGCACAACAAGGAGATACCGATGATACGTGTACGTTGGCAGTTTCACGATGTTGAGCAAGACACATGGGAGCGAGAGGACTACATGGCCAGCCATTACCCTGAGATTATGAGAGTCACTTCTTGATTTTTATTATTGTGGTAAATTTTGAGGACGAAATTTGTTCTAAGGGGGGGAGATTGTAACGACCCGTATTTTTAGACATTCAGTCGACAGGTTCGACATGTATTTTTCTGTATCAATTAATGAAGTATAAATGAGAAATACATGATTATACAAAAATACGAAATTTTTGGCAATGGTATTAATCAATGTGTGTATTAAATGGTAATACATATTTTTTGGTGAAAACATTAAGTAATAAGTGTATTTCTTGAGGAATTAAAATAAATAAATAATGATGAATAAAATGAATTTATGTAATAAAATAATTATTGCATTTACATATATATACATATATGTATTAATATGCATGAATATATA
>JAJIYU010018032.1:0-11395 GCA_030144865.1 Tinospora cordifolia | reverse complement strand
CTGGTATATTTGATAATATTTAGCAAAGTCCGATATATGTGAAACTTTGTAAAAAGTTGGTTGGATTAATGAAAATATATTTATTTTTATGGTATTTTTTGTAAATTGCACAAAAAGAAACGATAGAAGAAAAAGTTGTCAATTCTTAAAGATTCATCACTTTCAATAAATTACTATCACCTCTTTTCATTACAAATAGCTATAAAAGTCCTGAATTATAGTTTTCTAGTATAAAAAATCTATAGTATGACCCAAAAATAAGGTATATTTTCATTTAGAGAAAAAATACACTACACACACACACACACACACACACACACACACACACACACACACATATATATATATATATATATTATTGTGTTTATATCAACGAGTTTGAACAAATATATGTAAATTATTTATACCCTTGTGGACCTTAAGAATTTATATAATAATTGAAAGTTGACATATAGGGGGTATATATATTAATACTGAAATTTTAATTAACAGGTACTGAAATGTCAAGAATGAAATTTTGGACTCAATGACACCAAATTAGAATTTTTGGAGATCAATAGGTAAATTCAATTTGCATTTATGCAATTGGAGAAAAATCAATAGATTAATATTATATATATATACAAGGTTATATATGTATAATTAATGTTAGCAAAGTGTTAATTGTTTTACATATAAGGTTATGATTAATTATGTAATGTTAAATATAACATTATATATATAATGTTGTACAACATTATGAAATATTTTATATGGAAAAAGATGCGTAACACAAGAAATAATTCATTTTTCTTACTTAATGTACTGTACAACAAATTGTGAAGAGGTTGCTTATCATATAGCAAAAGCGAGACACGTATCAACGATGTAAGCTTTCGGTATTTGCCTTGATATTGGGGACACAACTGACGACTGGGAGAACATCACCAGTCGAATTAGTTTACGAGTAGTAATTTAATTTATTTACTTTTGTCAGGATGCCTTCCCTAGGGTGAAGGGCGAACTGACTGGCAAAGTGCCTTAACAAACCCACTCACAAGCCAAGCTCATCAAAACACTATTAAGCCTCCTTTAATACCCCATACAAAATGCATCAGAGTAATCATAAGAGATGCAGTAGTAACTCTCAAAAGTTAAACAAAAGTTAATTATATACAGTCCCCTAAATTTAATCGTAGCGGAAGTGTCAAAGTCAAAATATTTACAATAGTTTCCTTACTCCCTATATGTCATACTAACTCTCAAAATAATGAACTGCGTAGAGAACCTTCCAAAATAAACTGGAAAAAGCCGCTTTACACTATAACCACCTTCGTTTTTTTGTCCGTGGTAGAAGAACCTAAAATATTAGAATAGTGAGCCAATTTTCCCACAACGGCTCAGTAAGTAATGTAATCTAATCTATAACTTAGAATAGAAATTCTATTAAATAGTTTCATGTGTGTATGCACAACAATAATTTGTGAATGAATGCTAAATCCACAATGTAGTTGTGAACCTTCCATTTTGAAAATGGTTTTAATGCTGAAAACATATACCAAAGCTCTCACCAGCCTACAAGGCAATAATTAATCAACTCATTAGACAATTAGGCATATTCTGATACAACATCATAGGGATTCGCCATCACATACCTCATGTATGGCGACCTTAAATCCTTAGTAATGGGACAATTGAGAACTCGCACAAAATGTACCTCCAGGTACAATGGCATCTTGTCCTCAAGCTCAACCACATCTAATACCTAACCTATACCATCGATCCTCGAGATTCAATGCATATTTTCATTTAAAATCTCATTTAAAGATTGTAAATACATTACAATATGTAATATCATTTCATTTATGAATAGAATAACAAGTTTAAATGATAAATTATAAAACACTGCTCATAGGGATGCTTAGCTCCCATGCTCCTCTCGTAATCTAATCTCATAAGCTCGTGTCTCGCTAACGTTTGATCCTACGTAATCAACATAAATTTTTAATATTAACTTTATTGTCCTTGATCAATCAAAAGATTGACTCGATCATATATGGTCTTTTTATGGATTTAGTCAATTTTGGTCAATCTTGTTAACTTTAACAAGCCTAACACTCGCTGACCTGTATGATCGACATGGACAACGTGATCAACAAGGTTAATTGGTGCAATTAAGCCCTCAATACTGACCCAAAATACCAAAAAATTTATACCACCGACAAATGTCCCACTTTTGGTTTACAATAATCAACCCTTTTCATAAATTTGATATTCTATGGTATGCAATTTTTTCATAAGTATTTCATAATGTTATACAACATTGTATATATATATATATATATATATATATATAAATTTTTTATTATTTAACTATCACACCCAGGCCCCCGCGCTGAACTTTTTGTAGCTCTACAGTCGAGCATCACACGACATCACAGCTTGGTGTGTGTGTGTTTGCCGGAGCACCGGGTCGTGTGAGTTCGTTACTTTTCAAATTAATTTCTTTACACAAGAAAAAAATAAGTAATTTAAACTTAAACACTCGATCCAATTTCAAATTCAACTCGCCCTAAGAAGTAAAAATACTTTTACATTCCATTGGGTCAAACATCATATCAAAATCATATCATCAGAAATTTTCATAAACATGTGCAACAATTCAAAACGTCAGCGGAAACATACATATACTATAAATGCTATAATTCAAAAGCATTTCAAAACATTCACCTGATGGATACATGAAAAACATTGTTCCATGGTTTCACATAGACATATACACAAATATTAGGCCCAGAGGCCAAGTTCCAACAATGCTACAATAAAAACAAATTGACCACATGGCCAAGTTCAAATATACACAAGATTGAAAGTAAAAAGAGTAAAAACCACTCTCTCAAGACAACATCCAGTCTCTGGTCAGATCAGAATCACCTCATTGAGTTCTATGCCCATGAGTACTTGAAAAATAATAATGGGGTGAACTCGAAAGTCCAGTGGATCTCTCCTACAGACACTAGCATTATATAGACCAACATACAAAACATGTACATGATTTCATAACATTAGGGGCGTTTCAATCACTTAATTGGTTATTTTTGTCACTCCATCTGAATACTATCAGGAATTAACCAAAAGAGTGCACCACCCTCGGTATCCCCTTTGTGGTCCTAGACGTAACCAGGCGCGATATCTTTATCAAATAGAAGTCTACCTATGGGACCAGGACCCATGAAGATATAGAAATCATGTAGAAACTAATTTGAGGATCACACATCCACTCGCAGTTTGGCCTAGTTTGGGGATAGCCACGATGACTTCTGGCCACACCCTAATAATGATCTAAGTGATGCACCAGCGGATCACCCATTGCCCTAGTACGTAGATTCTTAATAAACCATTAATCTTCTTTAGTTTTACAAACAAGGTTTTCAAACCATACAACATAACATCATGCTAGTTCAAAAATCTAACTTAAACAATCTGAATCATGCATAACATTCAATAATCATTAAGATATTTATATCTAGAAAACATGTAACCAGTCATTATGATATCATTACAATCATTCCAATCAATCCACACATTCCTAACATGATACTAAGTACAGGAATTTAATTAGACATCATATTTCAAATACAAAGATCGCATAATACTAGTGAGTAAGGAAGTCCTGCCCACCTATATATGTCAGACGACCCTTGCGCCACTTAACAGAGATGCACCGCTCTTCGACACTCACTATTCATCAATGTAAAATCAACATTCATAAATTCAATTCTCTGAATCACTAAACCCTCAAACTACGATAAAAAATCACAATTCATATCCATTCTAGCTCATCCATATCAATTTCCTTATATAAGGGTCCCAAATATTCAGATTTCCCATTTCACCACATCAACATACAAAACTATATTCATTTTCTTCCAAATTTAGAATAAAACAACTTTAATTCTGATTGTTACCTCAAACATTCAGCAGATCGAGTTTTACTTTTGCCCAAAGGATTTTGCCTCCAAAATTGCCCAAATCCGATCAAATTCTGTTAGATCCATCAAAAACTGCGAATGAACAGTCAAAACCTCTAGAATTTAGTCCAAAATCATTAATTGAATAGTTTAGAAGCAAGATCTAAGCTCATCTCCCTCCGGATCATTCGGTGTGCCAAAACCCTCAAATCACCCAATTGCACGGTCAAATCTACGATTTTGATGTTGTTAGGATAGGAGAATTGATTTGAATATCTTTAACGCTTCAGAATCATACCTTAAACACTTAGAATTGCTCTAAATTTGATTTGGATCATTTTGATTATCTTTGGGCAAAAATCGGATCTCTGGTGACCAAAAACAAATGCCCAAACTAATTTGCGATTCCTCTTTTATTTTATTTTATTTTATTTTATTTTGCGATTTTTAGCACGTGAACAGTACCGTGGGTACTATTCCCGTGATTCTTTCTTTTTATTTTTTATTTTTTTTGCTCCATTTCTTCCTTTTTATTCAAAATTAGTACAAAAAGGCCACCTTATATGACGTTTTTTGTTTTCTGATATTTCTCAATATGAACCAACGTGATTTATTTTATTTCTTTAATAAATATTATAATAAACATTTAAATCTTATTTTTTGAAATTATATTTATTTAATATTTTTAAAAATTTATTTTCAATGTGTACGCATTGAAACGTTTAGGATTATTTTTATTTTTCTTTCTTTAGATTATACAGACACACATATATAATAAAACCTTTATTTTATTTCTTCATTGATACATTTATAGTTTATTATTAATTTTTTTTCTTTTTTTTTTGATATGCACACTTTTAACACTCACGGGTTATTATAATCTACCCTCGTTAAAAAAATTTTGTCCTCAAAATTTAAATAGATAGTACCTATATAATGTGCCCAATCAGTTGGTCCTGGTGAAGAGATCTGGATACTTCCTCTACATCTCACTCTCTAACTCCCAGGTCACCTCCTCCAGGTTATGATGCCTCCACATGGCCTTGACCAATGGTATGTCCTTGGTTTTGAGACTCTGCACCTTACGATCAACAATTCTAATGGCTGGCTCCTCGTAAGTGGCATCGTCCCGAAATACAACATTCTCCCACTGGATAACATGAGAAAGGTCTGGCTCGTACTTCCGGAGCATTGATACATGGAACACATTATGTATTGAGGACAATCTGTTCAGCAAATCCAACTCATAAGCGCATGCATTGACCCGTCTAATGATCTCAAGCAGACCGATGTACTGCAATGCTAGCTTCCCATTTACTCCAAACTGTCAGATGCCTTTTTGTGGACTGACTCTCAAGAATACTCGATCACCTGGCTAGAACTCTAGGAGTTTCCTCCTCCTGTCAGCATAGCTCTTTTGTCTGCTCTATGTTGCGACTAGCCTCTTTTGGATCTGCTTAACCTGTCGGTTCATTTCTTCAATCAACTTGTGTGTAGTGAGTACCTGGTCCTCAAAATCTGCCCAACAAGATAGTGATTTACAGGGTCTATCGTAGAGTGCCTCATATGGAGCCATCCTAATACTTGCCTGATAGTTATTATTATACGCAAACTCAACTAGATGTAGATGCTTGCTCCAATTACCTTTAAAATCTGTCGCACATGCTCTCAGCATATCCTCCAGTATCTATATGACCCTCTTTGACTACCCATCTGTCTGGAGATGAAAGGCTATGATCACGGTGAGTCTGCTCCCCAATTCCTTCTGCAAGCTCTGCCAAAGTTGAGATGTAAATTTGGAATCTCTATTTGACATTATCATCCTGGGGACACCACGAAGCCGCACAATTTTTCTAACATAAAGCTTACCCAGCCTACTCACTGTGTCAGTAGATCGAATAGGTAAAAAGTGTGCTACCTGAGTCAGTCAATCTACTATGACACTAACGGTGTCTTTCCCCTTTTGCCTTCTTGGCAAGCTGCTAACAAAATCCATGGCAATATTATCCCACTTCCATTTTGGAATCAAAAGTGGCTACAATAGTCCTGACGGTTTCCTATGCTCGGCCTTTACTTACTGAAAAGTCGGACATCGGGAGACATACCTAGTTATGTCTCTCTTCATCCCTCACCACCAAAAAGTCGTCTTCAGATTCTAATACATTTTTTCACCACTTGGATGCATACTATACTTTGTCTGGTGTGCCTCATCCAGTATGGTTCCCTTCGTCTATCTAAAACTTGGCACACAGATTCTATTCCCCAATCTGAGTGCACCTCTGCATCAAGCCTGAAGTCTGTATGCTTTCCCTGTCTGACGCCCTCAATCAACTCATCAGTTTTTTACTCATCTCTGATCTGGCGTAAGATATCAGGCTGGCAAGTCACTGCATACAGATATGCTTGTCTCTCATCAACAGCTACACCTAGATCATAACTGCTAATTAGTTGATACATCTGCCCACCTCATCCTTTCTGCTAGATTTTCTGCTAAGAGCATCGGCAATAACATTCACCTTGCTGGGATGATAGTGGAGCTGAAAGTCATAACCATTGAGGAACTCAATCCATCTCTTCTGTCTTCTGTCGAAGATTTAGCTCCTTTTAGGTATATATATATATATATATATATATATATATATATACATATATATATTTGAGGCTCTTATGGTCTGAATATAAATCAAAACTCTCACCATAGAGATAATGCCTTTAAATCTTAAGTGTAAACACAATTGCTGCAAGCTCCAAATCGTGTGTGGGGTAATTCTGCTCATGTGGCTTCAAATGTCGTGAAACATAAGTCACTTCCTGTCCCTACTGCATCAGTACTGCACCCAAACCGCTAAGCAATGTGTTAATGCATAGGGTGTACTTTATACCAGGAGTAGGTTTGATTAGTATTGGTGCTGTAGTCAAGTGTTTCTTTAACTCCTTAAAGGACTGCTCACATCGATTATTCCAAAAAAATTTCTCATCCTTTCTGGTTAACTTTGTGATTAGACCCACTAATTTGGAGAAATCTTTTATGAATCTACGGTAGTATCTAGACAACCCAAGGAAACTCTTGATTTTAGTGACTATCATGGGTTGCTTCCAATCAAATAATGCATGTACTTTCTTCGGGTCTACTGTTATTCCCTCTACTGAGACAATGTGGCCAAGGAACTTGACCTGCTTCATCTAGAACTCGCACTTGCTGAATTTTGTATACAACTTATTCTTCCTCAAGGTCTCCAAAACAGTATGCAAATGTTGTGCGTGTTCAACCTCTGAATGAGAATATATCAGAATGTCATCAACAAATACTATGACAAACTAATCAAAGAACTGGCTAAAGACTTTGTTCATCATATCCATGAATGCGGCTAGAGCATTAGTCAAGTCGAATGGCATGAATGTGAACTCGAAGTGGCCATACCGCATCCTGAAAGCTGTCTTCTATATATCTGACTCCTAGATCCGTAGCTGATGATACCCTAACCTCATATCTATCTTAGAAAAATATTGTGTTCCACCGAGCTGATCAAAGAGGTTATAAATCCTCGGTAGTGGGTATTCATTCTTGATAGTGACATGATTCAACTTATGGTAGTCTATATATAGTCTTATGGATCCATCTTTCTTCCTCACAAATAGAACAAGAGCTCCCCATGGCAACTCACTCAGTCTGATGAATCCCTTTGCCAGAAGCTTAGCCAATTGAGTCTTTAGCTCAATCAACTCCACGGGTACCATTCTATATGGTGGAATAGCGATGGGGTTTGTGCTAGGATGTAACTCAAACTTGAACTCTACCTGCCTATGCGGTGGAAGTCCAAGTAGATCCTCTAGAAACACATCTGTGTATTCTTGTACCACAGGAATCCTTTGAATATTTGTGTTTCCCTCTGCATCCTCATCTAACAACTACTTAAAGTCCTCCTTTTACCTGATAGAATACGATAGTGCTAGCATCGGACTCCTAGGAAACCTCTGCATATTCCCATCTATCCTCAATTATCTCGCCAGATGGCAACCGTACAGTGACTCTCCTATTCTAGCAATCTATCTGTGCCCGATATTGGGTCAACCAATCCACTCCCAATATCACGTCATAGCCACCAAAATGGAATAAGCAAATATTAGCTGGAATTAGGTGGTTTCCAATCTCAATCTGTTTACTAATTCATTAGAAATAAAAGATTTCATGGCGCTAGAATCAAACAACATATGTACAACAACACCAAACAACAAAAACATCCCTTCCACTGCAGGAGTGGGAGCCGTCTATGTGTTTGTTGCATACAGTTTAACCTGGTCTCTCTATCGTGTCTAAAAATGTGTTTGCTGCCTCTACTATGGGCAGCTACTCTGTCCCTGCACTGGCTACTACTTAGCTAAGGCTGGTGCCCTAGTAAACAGTAGCCATCTAGAGTAGACAGTAGAAATGAGGTAGATAGTAGCCATCTAGAGTACCTACTACTCAGAGTCAGACTTAGGTTACCAGTGTCAGACTTAGGCCCACAATAAATTTGTCTGCTCTGGACTGCTCGTCCATAACCATCTCAGGGCAAAATGTAGACATCTCAGTAAATTTGTGCTCATACTCCAAGACTGTCATGGTCCTCTACGTCAATCGGACAAACTCTGACCACAGTTGAGTCCTCTGTTCAAATGAGAAAAATGTCTCATAGAACAATGTCTTGAACCTATCCCAAGACATCACTGACTCATCGATAGTAGGATCACTCATGATCATCTGCCACCAATGGTAGGTTGGCCCTACTGTTAGCAACCCCGCAAGTGTACAGGATCGTAGTAGGAATACTGGTAAGTCCGGGTATCGTCCTCACGGAACACTGGTAGCGTTTGATTTTCTTTAACACTAGAGTTACTAATGATTACAGTTTTATCAAGACTAAATTAAAAGTGATTGAGTTAATTTCAAATCCAGAAGCTAATGAAAACAAGACTATGATAATTTGAAGAATTCAGTAGAGAAACATGTCTAGAATAATGAATGTCGCCACATAGTTTGCAAATCTTTATTGTATTTGTGATTTAGCTAATCTATGAGTTATTTGATTATATCCAGAATATCCATCCAAGAAACAATAGAAATCATATCCAGCATTTGATCCACAAAAGGTAAAGGAAAATGATCCTTACGAGTTGCTTTCTTCAGCTTCCGATAATCTATACAAACTCGCCATCCTGTTGTTGTTCTAGAAGCTATGGACTCTCCTTTTTCATTTGTAACCACAGTCATTCCCCCTTTCTTAGGCACAACATGTATAGGGCTAACCCATGGTGAATCTGATATAGCATAGATGATTCTAGCTTTAAGCCACTTCATAACTTCTTTCTTCACCACTTCTTTCATAAGTAGATTGAGCCTTCGCTGATGTTCAACTATTGGTTTGTGTGAGTCCTCCATTAAGATTTTATGCATGCAAATGGCTAGACTTATTCCTTTTATATCTTCAATAGTCCATCCCAAAGCAGATTTGTGCTCCTGTAACACCTTCAGCAGCTTCCCTTCTTGAACAGGTGCAAGTGAAGAAGATATAATAACTAGGAGTGATTTGCTTTTGTCCAAGAATGCATATTTTAAGTGCTCCGATAGCTGCTTCAACTCCACTTCCTTAGGATGATCTTGAACACTTTCAGATGACTGATTTGTAGGCAATTGTTCCTCTTTACTGTTGAAATCTGGCGCACTTGCCTCTAAAGCTAGTACCACAAACTGCTCTTCTTCTGTCATAACTTCAGGAAATGTCAATGAACGGGAGATGCTTCCCACCAACTCATCTTGTGAACTTAGTGCCTCTACTACCTTGCCAATGCAAGAGTTTAAGGTCTCAACCCTGTTGCATTCATGCAGGTCGCTAGGATATTGCACTACCTTGTACAGATTAAATATCACCTTCTCATCATTCACTCTTAAAGTTAACTCTCCTTTGTGTACATCAATGAGAGCATGCACGGTAGCCAGAAATGGTCTTCCAAGGATAAGTGGTATTTCACAATCTTCCTCCATGTCTAAAACCACAAAGTCCACTGGGAATATGAACTTGTCTACCTTAACTAACACATCCTCAACCACTCCTTTAGGATATGTTAAGGATCTATCAGCTAGTTGGAGAGTAATGGTTGTGGGCTTGATTTTTGTCATTCCCAACCTTTTACATACAGCCAAAGGCATTGGATTTATGCTTGCTCCGAGATCACATAATACTTTCTCAAAAATTTTAGACCCAATATTGCAGGGTATGGTGAAGCTACCTGGGTCCTTCAACTTTTGAGGAAGCTTCTTCTATAATATTGCACTACATTCTTCAGTGAGCTTGACAGTTTCAAAATCCTCCAGCTTCCTTTTCTTTGACATGGTCTCCTTCATAAACTTTGGATAATTGGGCATTTGTTGCAAAGCTTCAGCAAATGGAATGTTTATATGGATTTTCTTAAACATATCCAGAAATTTACCAAACTGGTCATCCATCTTCTTTTTTTGAAATCTTTGGGGAAACGGTAAGGGTAGAGTTTTAGAAATTCGGTTCTCTTGATTTACTTTTCCTTTGGCCTTCCCTTTTGATGATGCCAGATCTTCATATTGACTTGTGGATGACTTTGACTCATCTTTCTCATTGCTAACAACTCATTCAGCTTCTTTAGGTAGTATATTCGGATTTGGAGGACCTACTACCTCTTTGCCGCTCCTTGTGGTGACCACCTTGCAGTTCTCCTTCGGATTTACTTGAGTATCGCTTGGAAAAGAACTCCGCTGTTGGTTTGACACTATTTGTGCCAATTACCCCACTTGCGTTTCCAAATTCTTAACAGTAGCATTGATGTTCCCAACTTGAAGTTCAATTCCTGAAACTCTTGTGTCATTCTTATCAACCCGGCTAGTCAATTCTTTGAAGAATCTCGAGTGCATACTCATCATTTCATCAAGTTTATCTTCCAAAGATAGCTTCTTATCTTGCAAGGGCTGTTGGTTGACAAAACCTGGAGGTATCTGAGCATTTCTGTTATTTGCATATGAAAAATTCTCATGGTTTCTCACACCCGGATGATAATACTTTGGGACATTATACCCCCCAGCTGGTGCTTGATACCCGTTGAATCTATTCAATGCTTTCATTTGTTCAACCGGGGCTTCTCCATGATACAATGCCTTATTTGCTTCAGCAATAGAGTGCACTTGTTGATGTTGTTGAAGTTGAGATCCACTATTCTTCTCTTCCACCAAATTCAGCCTATGAGTCATTGCTGCAATTTGGGCATGCAAGGCACTAATCTCGTCAACTTCATGAAGTCCCACTCTTTTGGCCGTACCTCTTTCTGTGCCATGTCCATAGGCATTGGCTGCCATGTCTTCAATCAGTTGAGTTGCCTCTGTGGTTGATTTCCCCATTAAAGATCCTCCACTTGCTGAATCTACCAATGCTCTTGTAGGT
>JAJIYU010018031.1:0-11374 GCA_030144865.1 Tinospora cordifolia | reverse complement strand
GATAACACGAGTGCCATACAAATAGCTCATAATGACGTGTTTCACGAACGAACCAAACACATTGAGATTGATTGTCATTTCATTCGTCAGCACATCAAACAAAATACACTTCGTTTGACCCACGTTGCATCTGCAGATCAACTTGCTGATATTTTCACTAAAGAACACCCACCTGGTCGTCATCGACTCTTGGTTGACAAACTCAAGATGACCTCTTCTCTACCACCTTGAGTTTAAGGAGGGATGTTATAGATATCTAAAATATTATTATATAAGATATTATATTGTAATATCTTAGATATCATTATATTATATCTTAGATATTATATTGTAAGATATTATCATTTAATTATAGAGATTATACAATATCTTTTGTATCTTTTTTTTTTTCTTTTTTGCTCTTTTATTCAACTATAAATAGCCCTATGTAACATGTAATTGTTCATTCAGAATTGTAGTAATACAATGTTCATCAATTATGTTCAAATACCATAATTAGATTACCATCTTTATATACTATTATTTTTATATTTAATCTTTGTAAAAAAAAAATCAGCTTTTAAATATTGTTTGAAAAATTGGTGCTTGAAAAGGAAATAAAAATAGTCTTATATAAAAGAGAGAGAGAGGAAAAAAGATTACAAATTTAAGAAAAAAATAGTGAAAATAGAATTAATTTAAGAAAATGAGAATTATGGGATTGGGCTCATATTCTCACAGATATAAAATGATTATATAATTATATTAAGACAAGAGCCTTGGAGGACGGTGGTCTATACGAGGAACGACGAGCTTGGGATCTACTTTGATAACTTTAAGATTCTTTAAATTTTTTTTATTTAGACAACCAATTTTTTATTAAAATTTGATTTTATTTTTGTATTTATCTATATTCAATTTAAAATTAATGAAAATTATTAAGACTATTATTGATCCGCACCTAATTAATTTCAAATTTAATGGACAGATTTAACTTTTAAGGCAAAACTGTTCATTAAACAGTTATGTCTATTAATGTTTTAAAAATATAATAATTCGTTTTGAATTGTCATTCTCATTTTGATCTTTCTTGAGATAGTAGAACATCAAAAAATTTTCCAATTGGCTAGAAATACATTTTAAAGTGCTGCAAATTACATTTAAAAAGGAAAAGTTTATCAAAGTCGAATCATGAGAAGGGCCAAGTGGTAGATGCTATGCTGTGTAGGAGAATTCATGGAGTTCTGAAGTGTCCACTAACAAAGCTTTGGCAGTGAGATTCAAAACATTCAGCCGGTTCTTGAACCAAATAATCCAAATAAACACTAATCATGAGGGTGATTCTGCATCTACTATCCACACTTTGGCCAGGCTAATCATTCTTAAGGAGATATTATCCAAGGCAGTGTTTTTTCCCTCACGGTTTGATTGATTGTTAGGTATTTCTTTCTATCAAGTTGCCCATCGCTTGCAACGGTTGCCCTTGTTGACTTCTTTCAGGGTGCGGTCGAAGGAAATCTTTCCTTCTATTTTCTTGTAAGTCATTAAAAAATTGCATGCCACATATTAATGGTAATAATATTAAACAGAATGAAAATGTCAAATTAATATGACATAAATGATGAGTACTAATATCTTATCATGTAATTTCCTTGTATTTTATAGCATTTAATTCCATTTATATATTTTAAGGAAAATAATAAATATTTGGCTTTTCTTTCATTTATCAAATATACAATTGAACATTTGCTTTAAAATAAGTAATTAAGAGTGATAATTTATATAATATAACATAGTAACTTGACCTAAATATCACAGAATAATTCGACCTAAATTCGACTCATAATTAATAAGTTTAAATTTAAACTAAATAGATAAAAACAAGTTAAAAATGATTAGATAGGACGAATTTTTTTTTATCATGAACTAGTTAACTTATCAAACTCATCTGAAATAATTTTTTATTTTTACAATAATATTTTATAACATAATTTATTTGTAATAAATTATTTATATACTATATTTTCATTAATATTTCTTATAAAATAATTTTAAAAACTAGTTACAATAAATTAAATAAATTATATATAAGTTTAATGTGTTAAATTAAATATAACATAACTAATAAAATAATTAGTTAAATTTAAAATTTTAACATATGAATAATATTTATGTATAATATAATCTATTTATATACAAAAACATCAATGGTCATCCCTAAAGGCAAAGAACAAAAAAAAACAAAAAAAAAAAAAAAAAAGAAAGAAAAAATTAGAGAGCTCCGATGGATATATCACGCGGAAATGGAGGCACCCGTTCTCGTTGGAAGCTTCCCTAAATATTTTTATTTTCATTTTGGGAGGGACGCAGCGGGCGGGATTCAAATTTGTACTTGGCACTTGAGTGGGAGCTTCCGCGTCGCCAGTTGTCACCAACTCAACGAAAGCCATCTCGTCAAGCGGCCGTGCCACGTGCTAGAATTACAAATTTCAAAGACGTAGATAACACCATTCTCCACCGCACGATCCCTACGTTCCATGTTCATCTGCAGCCGAGATCAGACCAACCCACACCGACAACTGTAAAGACACAGGCAGCATTCCCATATAATAATAATATTAATAGCAGCGCTCCGTTTCCTTCTGGCTGGGCTGGCTAGCTAGACGCGTTCGTTATCCAACTTCAAAGCTTCAAGCTGAAAATCTTGCAGCAGCTGATGGAGAGGGAGAGGGAGAGAGAGAGGGAGGAATGCAGAACGCCGAAAGACGACGAGTTTCAGATTAAGGAGAATTGGCTGTGCCCGCCGCCGCCTCCGAGGAAGAAGAAGTCAATTCTTATTAATCATAAGCGACCGGAGCCGCCGGAGAATGGCTACTTCCACCCACCTGATCTTGAAACAGTCTTTTTGATGTTGCCCACACGAGAAGCTCGCTGTGCGTAATGGGATTTACTTAGGGGATGATTGATCAACATGTCATGCATCTTTTTCTGTTCTTTTTTTTTTTTTTTTTACTTTATTAGCTGTAGTGAGATAGATATGTATACTTCCGTAATCCATTATAATCAGTATATAAATTTCTTGCTAATTATTGTGTGTTTGTCTCTGGTCACGTTTTGTTGTTCACTTTATTAATTCTTACATTAGGTAATTGACGTTAATTAATGTCATTTATACTGTGTCATGAGCTTAATTTGTCATTGTCAGATTATTATTAAATAAAAAAAAAAAAAAAAACTCTTCTACTGTTCTGCATGTATGAGACGTTACAGCTGGTGTTGGTACAAGTAATTAATTTTATTTGATGGAGGCATGATTCAGAGAAAAACAAAATTGAAGAACAAATTGTTACTGCACCATATTGTTTCAAGAGTCATGTGCTACAAAGGTTTGTATTTTTGTTAATTGACTATTGCCTACTAATTTAAATATTTTCTTTTTAAAAAAACAGAAACCTATTCAAAAATACTGTTTAAAAGTAATAAAAAGGATAGAGTTGTAGGGTTTTTTTTTTTTTTTTTTGTTTTTTTAATGAAGTAGGAGTAGAATTATAATGGTTAGTTTGAATGGTTTTTATTTGAATCTTATGTGTTCGTTATGTTTGTGTTAAACTAAGATTATGATACTTAGTTTGCATGATATATATATATATATATATTTGTTTGTGTTTAATGTGTTAAAATCCATTAAAATATCTTTTTTTTGTCTTAATATCATCTTCGTCTTATCACATATGTTAGCAAAAAAGGATAAATTAAGTCTTTTAATTAATTAATGACGTACTAATTACATTGGGTGAACCGCTTAAGAAATCAAAGGATGAAGCGTTTTTGTCTTTTAGTTCATCCAAAGCCCTTGCAAGGATTAAGTCACGATGATCATTGCTGCTTAAAGAGTTCTGCTTTTAAGTGGATGGATATGGGTTAGTACTCTCTATCCAACTTTATGGTGTAAAATCATTGACGTTAACAGTACTTAGAGTCGCGACAAAGGTTAAAAGACCTAAAAACTTACAAACAATCAAGTGCAGAAAAGCGCGAAGAACAAATGCAAAATAATGTATGAAATTCGGCAATTTTTTTTTTTAAATTAGTGTTAGGGAGGGGAAGAAATATAGGAATAAGGAAGCTCAAATCTAACAAGGAAGCTCAAATCTAATAAGGATTAATAGACTCAAATCCAGCTAGACCCTAACCCAAAGAGCTTTTACCCAAATGGATCTTATCTTTTAAGAGATGCGAACCAAGGATATAAGTCTAATCATGTAAGGTTTGGGAGGCAATGTGGGACTAAAGCTAAGGAACACACATACACACATGATATGTTTTTTTTTATTTAATCAGTGTTGGGGAGGGGAAGGAACATGGGAACAAGGAAGCTCAGACTCAACAAGGACCCACAGACCCAAACCCAATTAGCTTATACTCAAAAGGGATCCTATCTTTTAGGAGATGCGAATTAAGAATATAAGCCTAACCAGGTAAGGATTGGGAGGCGATGTGGGACTAAAGCTAAGAAACACATATACCCACACACACACACGATATATTTTTTTTCATCAGTATTGGTGAGGGGAAGGAACGTGAGAACAAGGAAGCTCAGACCCAAGAAAGACCCACAGACCCAAACCCAGCTAAACCCAAACCTAAGGAGCTTTTACCAAAAATGGATCATATCTTTTAGGAGGCGCGAACCAAGGATATAAGCTTAACCAGGTAAGGTCTGAGAGGCGATGTGGGATTAAAGCTAGGGAACACACACACCCACACACACACACACGATATGTTCTTTTTTCTTTAATTAGTTTTGGGGAGGGGAAAGAACATGGGAACAAGGAAGCTCAGACCCAACAATGACCCACAGACCCTAACCCAAAGAGCTTCTACTCAAAAGGGATCCTATCTTTTAAGAGACACGAACCAAGGATATAACTCTAACGAGGTAAGGTCTGGGAGGCGATGTGGGACTAAAGCTAGGGAACACACACACACACAATATGTTTTTTTTTAAACAGTGTTGGGAAGGGGAAAGAACATGGGAACAAGGAAGCTAAAACCCAACAAGGACCCACAGACCCGATGAAATTCGACAATTACGTAAAGGAAATCATTGGCAAAGCTCTTTGGTGAAAGTATCAGTTAAGGTACTAAGAAGATTTAATTAATTGAGACATCTTTTGGTTATAGGTTTTTTTTTTTTTCATTTTCATACTTGTAATTATAATATCACACCATAATAAATAGTTTATAAAGTAACTAAATAAACTTCAGCAATGTGTTATTTGTTATTGGATGAGGTGGATCTTTGTCAAATAAGGTAATTTTGTGTGTGTTCCTCCTCTTATCATATTTTACATCCATGTTACGTATTTGTGAGTATTCTAATACATAAATCTTTACAAATTAGTATCAGAGTCAAGTTTTCGAAGAATATGAATACGTGATAACAATATCATTTGTGCAATGTTAACGTGACTTCACGGTGGTGGATTTGATGCGATGAAATTATTGAACCGTTGGGGAAGAGAAATTAGTGTAGTTGGAGTGTTGATCAATTATTTGAAAAAAAAGCACATTTTTGTGGTCAGGGAGAGATTTTGGCTGGTTAATACTTAAGATTCATAAGCATTAAATAATATTGCAATAAAAAAATGTGGGTGTTGTAATTTTTTTTTTTTTCGTTTCCCAAACACCATGCAAAACATAATTTTCTCTTATTCAAATATAGCACCATGGTGCACTTGCAAGAAGATATTAATGACATACACGAATTCTTGCAATATTGGAATTGTTTGAAGTCGGGTTTCAATTCCATTCTTTGCAATGGGTTTGTGGCAATGAAATCTAACTACTAACTAGATTTGATCTTTGATATGACTGCAAAGTTTAAGGTTGAAAAATTCAATGAAAAACATATATTTAACCTTTAGCTGATTATGACACGGCATTGCCAGAAAGGCTAGCAAAAGAAGAAAAAAAAATGAAATCATGGAAAAATCATTCATATTTATTCTCTTATGCTTAAGTAAAGAATTATAAGAGAGATTGAAGATCGAGGAACAAATTGATTATGTCTAAAGAAGCAATTGCACATGCTAAAGAGAAGGAAGGAGCATTCATTACAGAACATCACGATGAGTTCAATGAGATTTATATAGCTTTTAAGAATGTTGGATGTAAAATAATTGATGAAGACCAAGCACTGTATCGCTATGTTCACTGCCAGATTCCTATGGGCACTCAATAAAAACTTTAATCTACAAATTCCTATGAGCACTCAATGAAAACTTCAATCTATAGTTAAGAAACTATATCTCTAAATGATGTCAAAAACAACTTTGATCTCTAAAGAGTTTAAGAAGTTGGTTACTAAAAGAAAATGTGAAAGCACAAGTGAAAATTTGCTAGTTAGAGATAGATCTCAACATAGAGGGTCCAAGGGTCATGAAGACAAATTCAAATCAAAATCAAAAGAAAGAAGATTAAAGTGTTTTGAATGTTATAAAAGTTGATACTTTAAGAAAGATTGCATGATTACAAGGGGAAAAGAAAACCTAAGACTAGGGATTCCAGCGATGCAAAAATTATAAAAGATGATAGTGCTAATGTCCTTTCAGCCACATGCTCAAGTATTGAATGAATTATTGATTTATGCTATTGTAATCATATATGTCCCAATAGGAACTAGTTTTCTTTCTATCAGAGTATAAACAGTGGTGTTCTATTTATGATAAATGATAGGGCATATAAGACAAGGGATAGATTAATGAAAATCAAGATGCATGATAATGTGGTGAGGACATTGACAAAAGTCAAACATACTCCAAAGTTTTGGAAAAATCTTATTTCATAGTGGGTACTTTAGACGTAGTGGGTTGTAAGATTGTAGTCGAAGGTGGAGTTCTAAAGGTATTCTAAGGTGCACTTATGGTCATGAATGGTAAGAAAGTTAGTAACTTGTATGTGTTATCACTGTAGATAAATACATGCAATACAACGATGTCTATAGATAGTAGCTCAACAAATGTGTAGTTGTGGCATATACAACTATGACACATGAGTTAAGGTGTTGAGTTAGAAACACTTACTTGAAAAAAGTAACGTTGAGAAGTTGGACTTCTGAGTATTGTGTTTTTGGAAAGTAGTGTAGAGTTAAATTCAACTAAACAATTTACCACATAGAGGTACTATGGATTATATTCTTTTAGATGTATGGGGTTCATCTACTTTCCTTTCACTGCTAAAGCGATGTATCTTTGTTTCCTTCACTTGTGACTTTTCACATATGGTTTGAGTGGAATACTAAAAAGTAAGCATGAAGTGTCTGAGGTCTTCAAAAAGTGGAAAACAAAAATTGAGAAGCAAACTAATAGAAGCATCAAGATGTCATGAGCCGATAATGGTGATAGGCACACTTATAAGACCTTCCCAAAATTTTTTGAAACTGAAGGCATAGAAAGACATTTTATAATTAAGAAAACACCATAGCAAAATGGACTTACAAAGAATTGCACTCTATTGGAGAAGGTGTGATGTATGTTATCTAATGGTAGTTTGGATAAAGAGTTTTACGTAGAGGCAGTGGCTATAGCTTGTTTCCTTGTTAACATATTATTATCAACTACTATTGATTATCATACTCACCAAAAGTATGGTCATATAATGTTACTGATTATTGTGATTTAAGAGTGTTTGAGTGTCTAGCTTATTGTCATGTTAGAGAAAGTAAGAATGATCCAAGATCAAAGAAAGCCATATTTGTGAGTAATGCTAATGGAGTGAAAGGATTGCATAAAACTTTAATTAGTAGGGATGTGACATTTGATGAATTTGCTTTGATGTTTGATAAACTGATATATTTTCAATGGGAGGATAAAAGTGATTCTATACAAGTGGAGCTTGGTACTCTAAGAGAAAAACTAAAGAGTAATGTGAAGAAAACAACAAGTGGAGCCAGTAAGCACCAACAACAAGAGTAACAAAAGTTTTTATCTAGTGGCAAAGCTAAGAGGACTATTAGTGTATTAATTTGCTATGCATTCAATTATATGTTGACATATGCATTGACAATATATAGAGATGATCTTACCACTTTCAAGGAAGCAATGAGTGGCAATGAGTGATAATAGTTCTAAAAGATGGAGATAAGTTATGCAATATGAGATTGACTCATTCATGGGGAACCTGATTTGAGATCTCGTAGAATTATGTGATGGTCAATAGATTATATGGTGCAAATTGGTGTATTCTAGAAAAGATGGTGGTTTAGAATCCAACAGTGTGAGATATAAAGTAAGGTTGGTTATCAAAAGGTATGCTAAAAAATGAGTGGATCGGGCTATAATGAATTGTCTTCTCGTGTCGTGGAGCACACTTCTATCAGAATGTTATTGGCATTAACTGTATTATTTGGCTTAAAGTGTGAGCAACTAGATGTTAAGGCAACTTTCTTACTAGGGGACCTGGATGAGATAATTTACATGAAATAACATGAAGGTTTTGAGGTTGATGGCAAAAGTGATCATATGTGCAAACTGAAAAAGTTGTTATTTGGGCCAAAACAATCACCCAGAGGATGGTATAAGAAGTTTAACACGTTTATGATGAGGTAAGCATAAAAAGGTACTAAGTATGACAAATCTATCTACTTTCTGAAGTTTCCATATAACTTTTATGTTTATTTACTTTTATATAGTGATGGTATGTTAATTGTTCCTAAAATTATGAATGAGATCGACAAACCAAAATCTCAATAAATCAAGATTTGGGAGATGAAGTATTTGGGTGTAGCTAATAGTATTCTTGGGGTAAAGATACATAGAGAAAGGAAAAAAGACAGCATAATTCTATCATAAAGAAAGTACTAAGTGAAAGTGCATTTAAGGTTTGGAATGGAGAACTCTAAGTAAGTGAGTACTCTATTAGTAGCTGATTTTTTACTTACATTTCATATGTCTTTGAGCATTGATGAGTGTGAGTACATAACACACATTCCAATGCTAGTGGAATAGGAAGCTTGATGTATGTTATGGCATAGGCTCACCTTGTTAGTAAGTATGTGGATTGTAATTATGCTGGTGACATAGACAAACGACGTTCCACTACATGTTACGTGTTCACTTTGGGGTATGATCTTATTAGTTGGAAGCGTATGTTACAAATTACAGTTGCTTTGTTTATATTAAAGTAGTGTACATGGAAGTGATAGAGGCTTTAAAGGAGGCTTTTTAGCTCTGAGGTTTGATTGGTGACATGGGGACTACTTGAGAGTGTGTCAGTTTATTGTGATAAATATAGTGTCATTCACTTGGCTAAGAATCAAGTGTGTCATGTTAAGACCAAGTACATTACTGTTTGTTTTTATTTTGTTCGTGAGATTATCGAGGAGGGTGAGATTTCTTTACAGAAGATTTATATTAATGATAATCTTACAGATTTGCTAACAAAAATAGTCTTAGCTGCAAGTTTGAGCATTAAATGAACTTGATCAATATCCTACAGTGTTAAGCACCTACGTCGGTGCAAGAAAAGATGTAATGGTGATGATTGGCCAGTGGTCCTCGCCAAGGTGAAGATTATTATGTGCATGTGGCTTGGACACTCTTCTGTGCCTATGGATAATTTTTATTTTTATAAGTTTTTATTTGATGAATTTTGTTTTTATGTATTATTTTTATTTTTTATTTTATCCACTTTTTGTTTAGAATAAAAAACCAAATTAGAAGCTTTTTAATTTTGGATACGATATTAAGTATAAGACTCTCTACGAATAATGAAGTAGAGAGGTAGAAATTTATATATAAAATAGAATAAAAATGTTGAGTGGTGCGTTAATTACTTTAAAATTAATAAAATCATCATCTTTCGTGGAGTAGACAGATTTTTGGTGGACCACGTAAATTTATGTGTGGTCTTCTCCTTATCTTTTTGCATCTGCATATGCATATTTTTTAGTGTTCCACTACATAAATCTCTACTATTACCTTCTTTCCTTTTTCTCTAATTTGCAATCCAAATTAAAAGTTGTTCCATTTTCCGACTGTTAATTTGAGGGGACCCAAAGAGTTAAGACTATGAATGAATGTTGGTTTTATTAGTTATTTATGTTAATCTCAACAACTTATTACATGATTACAATTAGTCTCCAACTTATTTGTGCTATTTTCTTTGCATGTAATGGTGTGTAACCTTTGTAAATTCATTGCGAAGCATACTTTTTCATTTTTTTTTGCATGTAATGGTGTGTAGTTGCTTTAGTTTTTAAACTCATGAGTATACTCTTAATAATTTTGTTATATATTTGTTCTACTTATATTTTGCTTCTTATGCACCCAAAAGTAGGGGTAAAAATTTGTAACACGATACGATAACTTGACTCAAACACGACACGAAGTTAACGAGTTTAGGTTTAGTATAAACGAGTTTGGGTTAAAACGGATTAGACACTACTAAATTTGGGTTATAAACGAAAAGTTAGTCCGATAAATTCGAAAATGACATGTTTAACATAATTATAGATAAGTTAAGAGACAAATTATATTTAAATTAATTTAAAAATAATGTATTTATTAATTTGTTAATAATATACTTTTTTTAATATTTTAAAATTTTTAATTTATTTTTAATATATTTTAAAATTTTATTAATATTTTTATAAAAATATTTTATAACTTGATTGCAAAAGTTAAATAAGTTCTATACAGGTATACAATTATGAAGACGATAATGACACGATTCGTTTATAACACGATTTGTTTATGACACCACTTATTTACGACACGACCTGTTTATAATATATATAAAACAAGTCGTTTATGATATCATAACATGAATTATTACCCTTATGCACAAATCATGTCTTAATTTTTTTTGGGTTAATTTTTTTTGTAAGATAGAATATTTTCATAAACTAATCGATGGGCCTCATTCGTCTTCGTTTATATTGAAATTAAAGCTAGATTGATATATGACCTCAACACCTTTCCAAAAGGACATTGAGGAAATAGTTGCCACAACACAACATTAATTTGAATTTGGTGCCCATTTCATCAAATCCCAATCAGATGCGACTTGAAATCGGTTGCTAACCTCTCTTTTCGTTGACCAACTAATCAATTATGATCAATTCAGTTTGCAACTAATTAAAAAAAAAAAAAAGTTCGTCAATGTTATTGGGGCTTTGTCGTAAAGCATGCAACCTTTAATTTTAATTCCTTTTTCGTTTCTTTTTTAAATAACAACTGGGCCATACCCTTCAAAAATCAATATTTCATAATAATTTGGACTGAATTTGATGAAGAAGAATTGCCTCTAGCAGTACTAGTTTTCTTATATGCTTATGAAAATACTCAATGGACCTATTAGGTTTCATTTGCTTTTATTATTTGTTTTACTTATT
>JAJIYU010018030.1:0-11390 GCA_030144865.1 Tinospora cordifolia | reverse complement strand
TTTCATTAAGTCTCTTGGCACGGGCCCTTGTAATCGGTCCTCTTGGAATATGCAAAGCATCATCATCACCATTAATTAATCTATTTGTGTCATCTTTATCAACTCCATAATGTGCATCAATCTCTATGAAGTTTTCCCTGCTCATGGCATCAACATCCATATTAGCGTTCATCCTCATCATTCGCCACCAACTCCTGGCTGGTCCGTTGAAGTGGTGCGTCGCCAGTGCCACCCATCTTGACCCAGTTACCTTCAGCACATTGAGAATTTCCTCCATCTCTTGGTACCAATGGTCTGCCAAGATATAGTCTGTGATACCATCAAATGAAGGAGGATGGAGCTTCTGTAGCTCTATCAGCATGTTCCTCTATTTCTCATCGTCCAATCCCTCCTAAGCCCTCTGATATTCAGGATTTTGGGCCACAGGTGCTGGCTGTCAGATGTGGTTAGGTTTAGGTATTTGAAGCTGTAGTGTCACCTGAGGGATTATTTGTGGAAGTGCCCTCAATAGTTGATGCAGCACCTCTATGACATCTCATTCATCATGGCCTCCATCCGTGCCTCCATTTAGCAGGTAGTTCTTGTTCCCGTTGTTTGGTCTCATCAGAAGTAGTGGATCGAGTAGTGTACCTTCTTGTTCTAGCCATTGTCTATAAATTTAACACCTTATCAGTATTTGCCTCGTCAGATGTTCGTACTATCATGACTCTAGATTCATGTCTCTAGGTCCTCAATTTGTTTAGTGACCTAAAGGTTTTTCTTCTAGGTTCTTTTCATGTATGGGTACAAGATTTGGTTTCAAATCAAATAAACAATAAAGCATGCATATCACACAATCATACGATCAAGCTAGTACAACAAGGTTTCAAGCTTCCACCTAAGCTTTCAAGTTCAAGCGTCCCATACCACTCTACCTATTCCACTTAGGTTTTCACTCAGAACAGAGTTGCACCCAAACAATTTCACAAATTGCTCGATAACTAAGGTTCCTATGCATCCCATACTACATAGAAACTGAAAGATACAGAAGCTTCCCGGTCTCATGTCTTGATCAAACAATTTTCTGTTTTCACACAAGTTTTTGTCTCTAGCCTATGCCCTAGAGATTTATGCTTTTGATCCATTGTGCCAACCCTAGCTACACCACGTTTCTACTTAAGGTCTTTCTCTGGACCTAGGGTTCAATCTGGTTGACTCACAACCTCTGTCTATTCAAGATACCACATTTGGCATCTTTTTCAACTTCTATTCTCTTTCTTGCCCTAACTTTCCACCTTATAATTATTCTTTTATAGAAAATAAGGGTGTTCTTCAACTCTGCCTACTCATATAAGCTGGTGGGACAACCTCAAAATTGGGCGGCGAGACCGAAGTCTGCTCAGCAACCGCGCTTTCTACAGCGAGATAGCCCACCTCCCTTTTAATGTTTAGCTTCACTCGAGACAAAACTTACCCACTATCAGCTCAACTTGTAATCTTTGTATCCAAACAAAACATTTCAAAATATATTTTCGTTTCTTTAAAAACACTTTCTAAAACATTTTTCAACTTTCAAAAATAGAAGGTAGGGCAGTAAAATTTCAATTCAATTCAATGTGAAGCCCTAATTTGGGTTTCTAATTCTTGTCAAACAGCAAATGTTTGACTCTCTATTTCTAGCTTTTAATCAACACATGTTTTGGCTTAATTCTCTATTTTAAGCCCAAGGCACCTAAAACCTAGGCTTTGACACCACACTTATAACACCCCAACCCCCACATTATTTGAGTATTGGACATAACCACCATTCTTTGACAGTGGACTTAACCATATGGCGAGTTGGGTCCATGTTACTTTACAAGTGACACACACTTGACTTTCTATTTTTTAATACCTCGTGCCTTAGAGTAAATTCAAGAATACAAATTTTCACTTAATAAAATCAAGGCAATTAAAGATAAAGAAAAATTTAACTTCTTTATTTATAAAAGAAAATACATAACTTTCTAATGTAAAAGTAAACTATTACATTGTTGATCAAAAGAAATTCATAACTTCTAAAAATTAAATTTCAATGGAAGACTTATTCAAAATTGGGCAACATGCCCTTACATTAAAAGGAAAATAAAAAAATAGCAACTTGCTAAAATAGAAACTATCCAAATTCCATGGTCTTCACAATTTAATTTCCTAAAAAAATTAGGAGGAAGGGGTGAACACAAAGCTCAGTGGATCTTTTTCAAACAACCATTTTTCAAATTCAAATCAAATAACACATTCATATTTCAAACACTTGCATACATTAAGCGTTTCAAGCATCCCTTTGTTTAAAGTTGAGACTTTAGACCAAAAGGGTTTTTTTTAAGCCCTTGATGTTCTAAACAAAGTACCTCCTTAGAGTGAAATATAACTTTTCTTAGCCAATTTCATTGGACTTTTGGACTCAAGAGAACTTACCTACCAACCAAGTACTTTGGTACTAAAACCATGTGAACTAATCATATGAAAAGAACATTCATAGCAACCCACATGTTTGCTATGATGGTACACGGTTATTTTCACCATCTTCTTTTGTTAAACCTTGAATCATCAATTAAACTTTAGAATATGAAACTAAGATCAATAAAATTCAGAATATGAATAATCTGAAAATCAAATCATGAAACAACCATAATCATGCATCATTCTTTGAAATAAAGCCTAAGCATGATACTAAACATGGCATGAATATTATGAATGCATAAATTCGAACAAGGATTAAATCCACAACTGAAATATATTTTAGAATACTAGAACTGAAAGTATTTTGATTTCAAAAGCCAAACAAACAATGAATAGGCTACTAATTCAAATAAGAAAAAGGAGTATTAGAGAAATCACTTCCACCTTATGATGCTTTCTCCCCAAAGTTTAAGTAAGAATTCCCAACCTACAAGCAACAAGAAAATCACTCAAGATAAATCCCCAAACCAAGAACTTCCCACACACAAGAGGGAAAAGAAAGGTGAGAAGGGGTGCCAAGGAGAGGGCTTAGAGAACAAGAGGAAATCTCAACTCTTGTTTCTTGGGATGAGAGGAATTGTGAGCATGGGGGGTTTATATAGAGTTCAAAATGATATAGAATGGTAAGTTTGTGGTGTTCTCCTTGTATGAAACTTGCCAATTCTTCAAAATTTCATGCCTCCCAAGTATAGGAGAATAGCAAGTGTATTTGGATAATTTTTTTGGAATTTAGAAACCAATTTAAGGATTTTAGAAACTATTTTCTTGGATTTTTCGGTTATTTTCTGTTTTATTTTCGAAGCATTTGATCTAGGCCATCAGATCATCCTCGAGTGCAACATGCGAATCTTCGTTCGCGATCAATGAATTATGCATGCATCGTGCGCCATTGGATCGGGTGGGTTGATTGTGGGCCATTGGATCACGATGATTTGGTGCATCCAGGTATTCGTGCGGGTTTGATCACGGTCGTTGGATCGGGCGGATAGATCGTGGATCGTTGGATCGGGGTGATTTGGTGCATCCGGGGGTTCGGTGCAGACTTGATCATGGCTGTTGGATCGTAGATCGTGCGAATTACGTGTTTCTGGCTGTTGGATGTTGTATACATTGCCCAAAATTACTTTCTAAAATTCCTATCATCGAGAATTTGCTAATTATAAACCCAATTTCACTTTCTAATCTATGTATATATGGTTTATTGTACACATCCTTTTATTTTATTAAATTTTCCTAATATTCTTTCCTTTCTATTTCTTTTATATTGTATTTATTAGATTTTTTTCTATTTCTTTGATACTTTTATTACCAACAATTAATAATCCATATTTCTCTATATTTTTCATTTCTTCATTTCATATATTTTTTTTTATTTTCAGAGAGGTAAAAGTAGTTATATATGTATATATTTATAATTCACTCTACTTACTTTATATTTGATAATTAACTCCATAATTATTTTATTATATGCATAATTACAAAATAATTCTTATACAAATAATATTTAATAATTCTACTTACCTTTTATCATTTGTTTGATCATCCTAATACTAAGATTTCATTTGCCTCCAATTATTTTGGAATCTTTCTCAATAAATCTTATTTCTCGTTTTTCCTACATAATTTTCACCCAAGACTCTCAAGAAACCTTTACTTGCTTGTCGACGTTATTTATTTTTAAGTTATTTGACAAAATTATGAGGTATTACATGATATCCATGACTGCAATGTCCCACCATGTTTAATCGGATCCTTTAGCTAAACATAGCTCGACCATGCACCCATGAAAATGTTCTAAAGCTGATGCGTACAAGTTCAGCCAAAGAAATCGATCACTCACCAAACAAGGTCTGTCATTCTCCGAATCCAGGATTCTTCCATACCCCCAAATCCCTACGCGCCCCATCCTACATAAAGACCAGAGCAGGTTCCTACTAAACTCGGGTCCTGACCAAACAAGTGTGCGTTCAAACACGTTATCAGTTTCTACCCTATATCCTAAAAGCTTTTAATTTATTTATGATACATTGTACTCCCGAGACAGCACTCGGTCTCTACCTAGACCTAGGGTCTCATTACTTCACTTGGCTAGTATATTCTTTAGTAGGATTTCCAAGTTTGACTTTATAAAACTTTTATGTGATATTATCGCCTCGAGTCACACCTGCAACTATAATTCAAGTGCGTTGGTATTACCCTAGTCTTTTCCTAGACTTCTAGCCACCTAATTGACACCTAACCATTTCTTATGCAATTATTTCTTGTGAAAAAACAAATCCTATCCACTTCCTTAAATCCTTTATCAAAGAAATCAAACCAAATGAGAAATTCATTTTTCAGTGAAATCAAAATCTGATGAAAATTATTTTCAATGGAAACCAAGTTTAGTAAAATCTCCAATTCAGTGAAAATCAGGTCTGGAACACAATTCTAACCCAATGTATCATAAGACTGGGCTCTGATACCATATTTGTAACACCCCAATTTTCAACTGGGCCTCTTGCCATGTGCTACTCACGTGTGGATCATTGTCCGTTGAAAATCGAGATGCTACTTAAATTCTTCTTTTGTCGAAGTCTTTTTCTTCAAATTCAAGTCCATAAACCTAGACTTAAAGAGATGTATTTGAAACATAGATCCATAGAAAATAACAGTTCAAATTAACTTTCATGTGTTCACTGGATTCTCAGAGTTAAATGAAAATAAACTTAAATTGAAAATCATAAATTATAACTTCAAATTATGCAACAAAATCACTTCAAAAATTTTCTTTTCAGGTAGTAAATATGAAATATACAAAATCATGTGAAAACTTGAGTTATAGAAATCCAAACTCAAAATCAATACATGCAAATTGGTTCAGTAAAAATAAGTAGAGCACCACCTCTATAGTCTCCTATTACCTCTATAGTCTCCTATTCTAAATGACCTCCTCAAGAGGTGTCCAATCTGAGTGTAAGTCCTTTGATGTAGACTGTTGTGTGCTAGGCCCAAATAGTCCTGAAAAATAAAATGGGACTGAGCTCGAAAGCCCAGTGAATCATACTTGCACATCACACGCATTATACAGACCCAATCCAAAACATTACAAACATTTTCAAACATTAGGCTTTCCAAACATTCATTTGGTTTTGGTCAAAGTCTAAGACCGGAAGAAGGTTGAGATGCCTCTCGGTATTCCCTATGATCCAATCCAATCATAATCGTAGAGGCTTCAGGTACCATCTAAAATTAGTCATGTCTCAGTATCACAGTCTAAGAGAGAGTACTTATCATGACATCATACTATCTTCCAAAGACTTCGAGTTGTCACAGGCAGCTCCGATTGGGAATACCTACGATCCTCCTTGTGACTTGACAATCGCACCGGTACGTAGATTCTTAATAAACCTTCATCTTGTTTTAGGTTTACAATCCAATCTATTTCAATCACACCAAACATCGTACACATAATGGAAAATAAATCAAATTATTATTCGTCACACATCATTCAAGCATACATACATTTTAAATCAGTTTCCTAAAAATTCTAACAACCTAGATTTATTCAAAGAAATGTCTTGAATTTTAAATCCGTATAATACATATGAGTAAGAAAATCACACCCACCTAGATTTTTGGATTTCCTTCTTTTTTTGTTCGTCATCAATGTTCGATCTTAAGAATGTCGATCTGAAATTTGAAAATGTATTATAATTATTTATAAGTTCTAATTTCTTCATTTTAATTTAATTTCAATAATTTTCCTAACTAATGTTTTGTAATAATTTCAACACTTTTTTAAATTAGTAATTTTTAACTAATCAAAATTATTTTAGTAATCAACTTCATACATTAAAATTTATTAAAATAAGTGTTCTTAAATTTCTTAGTTTCCATGATTTAAGTGAATTATTCATATTTTTAAATAAAATAATTACGAAGAAAATAAGACTTCTAATTGTCAAAACTTTAGTCTTATTCGTATTCAAAATTTCTAATCTCCTTCCTATAAGAGATTAAAGTTTACCAAGGTTTATTATTATTATTATTATTGTTATTATTTTTTGCACTAGAATATCCTTGATAATTTATGATCTCATTAAGATTTTCTAAAATATTTATTGACTAAGTTCTTGAATCCACTTTTCTAAAATATTAACTTTCCTTTTTTGGACTTTTCTACTATAAAAGTTTTAGTTAAAGTTATTTATAGTGTTGATTCAAATAATTTTCATTCAAAATTTACTAAAATTAAATAATTAAATACTTAAATAAATAGAACAACCATTTAATTTTTCTCTCTTAAACTAACACACTCCTCTATTATGGACCAAGTAGAATCATCACCAATTTGTTCTTCTAGTTAATCCATATCAAGTTATTAAACTATGTTAAGTCATTAAGATAATCTACTCAAATTCACAGCCACAAACTTAAATCAAGAATTGGAGATTGTTCTTACCTCCCCTGCCTTCACCAATCGACCGAGCCAAGATTTGAACTCACCACTTGATGGCGTTCCTTCAACTCTGATGGACAATTTAAAACTCAACTATACTCAACCGTGCTTCAACTCTTGTGCTCCAATCCAACCACGAACTAGAGAAGGAAATCAAAACCAGAAATTTCATTCCTCACCTTCCTTATGTTCACAATCAGCTAACCCAAAAATTGAAATGCAAACAGTTGCTCTTGTTCTTACCTCTGTTTTCCAATAGTTCGACGAACTAGAAATTTCGAGCCTCATAGCCGACGATGATCTTGCTAGCTTCTGTAGAAATTCTACAACTCAACCCAACCAAGTAATGCTTCAATTCTCCTTTATTTTCATAATCAGCTAGAACCCAGAAATTTGGACTCCCTTCGTTTCTGCTTCAGCTACCGAACGAACCCAAGAGTGATAGAATCTCTTATAGCAGTTTCATCTTTTAATCTTTGGACCAAGAGTTTCAAAAAATATTTTTTCCAATAATCACGAACCAGAATGAAGAAATCAAAACCCAGATCATGTCCCAATTTTCCTTTGTTAAACGATGCACTAGAACAAACCAAAACCAGATTTTTGGTTGGGATTCAACGATCCAACTTCTAAGTTTAAATCATAACGTTTAGATCCCCTATTGCACCAGCTGCCAGCTTCACAAAGTCTCTGTTTCACGATCTAAAACCTTGAAACTTGAAACACAACTATCGTGCATCCATTATCCCCTATTTTGTTGTTTCCAACCCAAATTTCTGAAGCAAAGAATCTGAAAATTCAGTTCGTTGCCCTTGATTTCCAGTTCGTCGCCCTTGATTTCCAGTTCATCCAAACCCAAAAAATCAAATTCTCCTTTGGTCTTCTTCTTCTCCTTCAATCTCCTTCTTTGTTGTTCTTCTTCTTCAATCTTCTTCGGTCTTCTTTGGTCATCTTCTTCTTTAGCTTTCTTCTTCCATTCATCTTCAATGGCCGACTTTTCCCTTTTATAACCCTTCAGTCGTCCAGAAGAAGCGAAATCACCGCCCACTCTACTGCCTAGAAATTTCCAGGTTGTTTTTCTCATCTGCTGACCAAACTCGAAAAAAATCTGGTTTGGCACCGATTCTTCAATTTTCTGGACTTTCAAGATATATTTTTTTCTTTGTTTGACCGAAATCCAAAAATGTGATTTCGTTTTCTTATAATCTTGGTTTGTTAATCATTTTATTCTGTTTAAAACTCTATTATAAGCACATGCTAATTGGTTAACCATAAACTAATACTAATTTGTTTAAAACTTTGGTATATGCTTAATTTGTTAACTATATCCAGAAATTTGATTTAATTTACTTATGATTTTAATTGATTAATCACTTTATTTGTTTAACTTTATTATAAGTTTCTATATGTTAATAATAATACCATCACATAATTCCTTAATCACTTTAACTCTTCTATTATGAATATGAATATTATTTATTATTATTATTTTTGTTTTCAAGCATCAGTTTATTTCAAATTTCCAATTTCTACCTTCACCAATCAAAACTTCATTTCATTCATTTTCCCATGTTAATTTAAACTAATGTTGGTTAAAAATTAAATTTTTTTCTCTTGTTATCTACATGTTTATTTTTATATTTTTGTTTTGTTCTTTTTGTTCCTTTGTATTTTATAATCTCATCTTTCTACAAAATAATATCTTATTTATATCAATTCCTGACGCGACGAGCTTGTGAAATTCTAGGGTGTTACAATCTACCCCCCTTAAATAAAATTTTATTCTCGAAATTTGAATGAAGTTATCAAAATAACGTATCCAGCAGGTCACGATACTTCTACCAGACCATAACCACGGAACGTTTTTGTCTTGAGTCTTTGCACCTTATGAATAAAGGGTTGATAGTTTGTCTCTCACAACTTCATCCTACAGAAATAAGATATCCTATCGAAAATTGTTAGGTGATAACTCTGGCATCACTTATAGAGCCATAGCAACAATACATGGAAATGTATATCACGCTGCTGCTGCGCTACTGTGATATTGAGTTCACGCGAGAACTTCTAAGGATGTCACCCATCCTAGTACTATTCTTGCCCACGTAAGCTTAACTACGGAGTTCTAATGGGATTTGGTGCATTAGTGCTCGTATGATCGCACCCATTATTTTTTTGTTCTAATTTATCGGTAGGCGACTAACACAATCCTTTACAATAATGTCTCATTTCTATTCTAATAGTAAAATGGTGGTGAACTCTTGATGTCTATTTTAAATATATAAGTACATATATTTGAAACCCATAACCCTATGCTACTTAATTCGAGTAATAAGTGCATACACTATGGTCATGATCACATGTCTCCCTCTCTAGGAGTGAGGTTCACCTAAGTATAACTTCCATACAGCTAGGACGTGATCCTCTCGTTATGACTACCGATGATCTAACACTAACACTCTACTAGGATAATCTCGAGCTAAGTGTCCTGTCTGATAACAAGCATAACACAATCCTAGTTTCTTGGCCTGCTTCTTTTGTTCACTACTTATCCGTCTTGGCCTACTTTGTCGAGACTGCTGCCTAGTAATTGTCTGATAATCAATGGTGCGGACGCCTCGAGGTTGCTGACTCAGTTGCTTACGTTGTCTCTTTTTGGGGCCTCCAGCAATTTGCTCTGACTGTGCCCTCTTATGTTTAACCTTTACTGCTTGTTCTTGTTCTAAGTCATTCTCGATCCTTTGTGCTCTCATTAATGTCTCCTTCAAATTTGCCAGCCTCAGTGGAGAGATAATCTTCTTGATTTCTATATTCAGACCCTCTATAAATTTCCCCATCTTCAATTGTTCATCTCTGACCAATTCTGGAATATACTTCGATAGCTTAGTAAATTTCTGTTTATATTCCAATACTGTCAGTGTTGCCTGCTTCAATATTACGAAATCTAATTGTAATTGCTTTGTCCTCTCTATCAGAAGAAACGTATCATACATTAAGGTTTCAAACTCATCCCATGTTGAACTTGGTTCGTCAATAACAGAGTCATTCTCAATCGTTTTCCACCAATAATATGTCGGTCCCACCAACTGTTACGCTGCTATTGTCACCCTTCTAGGTCTAGTCACTCCCATACCATTTAGATGTTAATTCACTTCAGTAAGCCACTTTTCTACTACAAAGGGATCAGTCATACCTTTAACTTTAGAAATTTATTCAACAAACCTCACTACTCGTTGTCATAAATGACTGATCTGCTCTGTGGCACTGTATCTATAGGCCTATCCATCTGATGAATCTGAGGTTGTAGTTGCATTGGAGGCTCTGGTTGCATTGGTGACTGCACCTGTGTCCAAGTAGGCACCGACAGTTGTGGTAACGTTGACAACTGTAGAGTCCACACCACTTGTTCCACAATTCCTGGAGTAATCTCCAATCTCACTTTCTGAGAAATCTCTGTTATCAATTCTGGGGTTACTAAAGTCTCCCTAATCACTGCCACCCTCGATGTACTCTCACCACCGAGTACTAGCTTATTTCTCACCTCTTCTTTGACCATGTTTTTCCTAGATCTGATCCTTCTCCTAGGTGTGAATTACAAGTATAGAATTTAACTTATTATTCAATGGTTTATTCATGTTAAGTTGAAGAATAGCGTTTATTATATATGTATACATGTATATTTTCTATTTTCTTCTGGTACTGTGACTTACCTTATTGACCACAACTTCCTATTCACCTATGCCCTTTTGCATTTCTCATGCTAGGGTGACTCTAGGTGCATAGTCTTTAAATTCATGATTTGTCTCAGTTGTCTAGGGGTTTATGCTTCTAAGTCTGCAGCATTTCTTCTATTTCTGGGTACAGGAGTTTGGGTTATATTACTTAAATAATCAAACTACATATACCAACCACCCAACAAACAAGCAAACAATACACGCTGGCATAATACAATCTTAAAGCTTTCATCTGTGCTTCCAGGTCCATGTGCCCCATCCCACACTCGCCCTTCTACATAGACTTCTACCCCGAATTGCATTACACCTAAACAATGGCGCAAGTGTCTCGATATCCATGACTGCAATGTCCCACCATGTTTAACTGGATCCTTTAGCTAAACATAACACAACCATGCACCCACAGACATGTTCTAAAGCTGACACAAGACCCACCATAATGTATTGCCCCATCCTAGTACAATACAATGCGTACAAGTTTAGCCAAAGAAATCGATCACTCACTAAACAGGGTCCATCATTCTCCGAATCCAGGATTCTTCCATACCACCAAATCCCTATGCACCCCATCCTACATAGAGACCAGAGATACAATGTAACACCCCAACTTTCAATTGGACCTCCTGTCACGTGTGGATCATCGCCCGATGAAAATCAAGATGCTACTAAAATTTTCTTCTATCAAAAATCTTTTACTTCAAAATTTAGTTCATAACCATTAGTTCTCAAGTCAATGT
>JAJIYU010018029.1:0-11380 GCA_030144865.1 Tinospora cordifolia | reverse complement strand
TGCATACATGCACTATTTTTGGAATGCGGGTTATTGTAACATGCTACTTTTACTACTCACTAAGCTATGTTATATATTAGGCTCATTACTTTACTAACATTTCAGATTCCTTAACAGCCGACAAAGGGAAAGGCGTGGTGATAGCCTAGCTTCCTCAGGGGTCCTTTATTTCTTTTTGAGTCCTGCTAGAGGTTGGTCATTTTGTATGTCAGTAATCTTAATGGTCAATTGTATGTTTTTAAAACAAAATGACATGAAATTAGTGATGATGCCCCTTTATTATGATTAAAGAATGCATGCAATATTATGTTTACTTTCGCACTTTAATGAATGGATGTTAGAATTACTCTAATGTGGCTCGTCTGTTGTTTATTGGAAATGCTTAATGGTGACTGGATGGACTTGACTCACTGAGTGAGTTCGTTCAGTCACCGTACCAGTTGGGTCACCCTTAGGCATAAGGAAAGGGGTCCCGATAGCTCTGATACCAATTGATGGAAAATAATCACCCAAGATCACTATAAATCACAATAATAAAAATAAATAAATATACCTCTTGTCATTTTGATGCCAATTTGGAATAGGACTAAATAGATCTTCAATCTTTGCACTTCCACTTGTGCAAGGTCTGATAAAGAGCAAAGCTAAATGCAAAGAAAATTCCTTTTTGAAAACCTACTTGAAATATTGAGACCTGCCTTATAATTTATTTATAAAGAATAAATTCAGTTGTTAGAATTTGTTCCAATCAACCAAACTCTATAACTTACTAATTTTATTTTACCGCTTTGCCCTTTGATATTAGATAGTAAATTTTATAATTTATAATTAAACCAAAAAATATATAACATATGTAACTGTAGTGTTGTATTTGAGAATGTTTGCATAAAGTTTTAAAATCACTTTTAAGACGTTTTAAATTTGTTGGAGTGACACGAGACATATTTACTTTTGAGCATTGTATTTATGAGTTTAGATCTCCTTTAATTACATGTCAATGCTTGAGATGAGGTAAAGTTCATGATTTGAGATAATCCAACAACTCTGTAGTATGATGTTAATATTTTATATTTACTATATACAATTTTTAAATTAAATATATGTAGCTTAAAACCGTGCGAAGGAGTTGGACATCAAAAAATGGTTGGCACCTACAAGCTCTCACGTAAATTGCACTACACTTGCCTCAATAAGTTTGTGTGGGACAAGTTAACTAATTAATTATCAGTTAATAAATTAATACAATTTTAAAAGGACGTAGATTCTAAAATTCAGTAATGTTGCTTAAATATAAGCCTAAATGTTTTTCGTTATATATGTAAGAATATAGAGTCACTAAAACAGTTAGAACCAATCTGAAACTTCTGTGCAGTTAGTAAATAGATTGGAATAATGATGTGCAGCAGGAAATAAAGACAATGCAAGAAGGGAAAAGACACAAGGAGATGTTCACGCATTTCAGCTCAACAACCTACGTCTGCAGGGCCTCACCCAATTCAAGAATCTACTATAGTTTGCAAGTTACACCAATACACAGCAGGCACTTCAACCCACAGGAGGAGTACACTTCAAACACTGGATTCTAGACGAACTTTCGTCAAAAAGACAGCAGTCAATCTTTACAGATTTCCTTCAGCCACCACCAACAGTCCTAACTGTGTGTGCTGAACAACAGAGTAGAGAATGTTGCAGCTTCTTTGATCACTCAAGAAAAATAGAAAAGAATAAAGATAAAGATGCTGTCAATAATATAATGTTCTGCAACTCAATGATTGTCGTTTGGAGTGCTTCAGAGTGATGAGGAAAGCTTCAGACACAATCGAAATAAATAGAGTGCAGAAACAGAGCTTTCCTTTAGAGAAACAGATTTTGGAAATTCTTTCTGGGCAGACTGTTCAATATACTGTTGCATCTTCTGTTGCGACAGTCCTGTTGGAAATTCAGAAAACTTTTTAGAATAGTAGCAATCCTTGATATTCTTCCGTAAACTGTAATCTCATTCTGATTTGAGTAGATTGAAAAGCTTTTATTCAACAACAAGGATCAATGTCAACCTATTTGTTTCTAAAAACAATTCACAAGGATTTTGCATTCTTTCTTAAAACATAATTGATGTAGATTTTATTTAAGAAACAGTTTCTGGGTTAAACATGTTCTATTTTTGAAGAGAGATTCACATTAAAAACCAACCCCAGAAACGTTTCTGTAAATATTCTAAAAAATCATTTTATAGAATTAAATCATTCCTAACAGATATGCAATTTTCATAACAACATTTGATTTCCAGAATTTCCAAGATACAGAGTTTCAGCTTTAATGAGCAAGTTTTCAGAATTTCATCTAGTTTTCAAAGACCACACAACGCATGATCTTATTCTATCATCCGATTTCAAAAAGAAAACTACAAGATACTGTATTTCAGTTTCCAACTTAATATATAAGATTCCAAACTAAGAATATGAATCCAATATTAAAAAAATTCTAATCCATAGCAGGATGCAATGTTCTGTTTTCTAAAATTAATAGCAGCAGAATTTTTCATATCCAATATTCTAGAAAAAAGTTTGAGCATAGAAGATTTGAATGCAAATCTAACATTTGATTTAAAACTTTCTACAGGAAGGATATTATCATTCTAAACTATCAAAAACTGCATTTTTGAAAACATTCTATTTTCTCAAAAAGAACATGCAACATATTAGTTACCAAACAAAACGTGGTATCTTAATGATACCAAAATAGAATATTTAGATTTTAAAGACAATATTTTAGTTTCCTATTCCATTAGATATTATACATGGGAGATATGATTTCCAAAAAAAAAAAAATAAGAGCTAAAATTCTGTTTTAACAAATTTAAGATATGCTGTGACGACCCACATTTTTTAACATCGGAACGACGAATCTAGCAATTATGTACTTCGTGTATTTTTTGAAATTTTAATGAGAAAATACAAAATTTTTCCTAATTTTATTCAATTTCGAATTAATTATTAAAGGAAATGAAAATAATTTGAGAAAATGAAATTCTAAGGAGAAAACACATGAAAGTATTAAAAAAATATGTTTTCTTGAGGAAATAATTTATGGAATTGATTTATGAATTTTTAGAACAATTATTGGATTTTTAGAATAATAAATAGAATTTTTGGGAGAGAAATATGATTTTTGGAAAAATTATTCAATTTTTGGAGAAAATAATTGAATAAATGTTGAAATGGTCTATAATGGGTTCCAAACCCCCCTGTTTTGTCTTTTCTGCACGGGATTTCTGATTTTCTTTCGAATTTCAGCGAATTTCTGGGGATTTTTGGCATTTTTCAGCACAAAAACCATGAGAGCATGTGGTATTTGATTCATGGTTTTGGCCATCACTTCATGGCTTCCCTTGTGGCCAATCCAGGCTGCCAATTGGGCATCCAACATGTGATGCTAGATGCCACCTGGATGCCACATGTCACCCATTCTTGTCATGCAAGCCTCTTCCATGCAACAAAACTCCCTCTTGAGCTCAAACCCAGAAAATTTTCAAATTTCTGTAGCTAACTTCCTTGGCTTGGATCTTCTTCAATTCTCAACCAAACCCAGCAAATTATAGCTTGATTTGAAGCTTGTACCACCACCTACAAGATCCTACAAGTGGTTTGCCCAGTCCTTGAGCCGTTTGAAGCAGAAAACACCAAGAAGAGGGCTGTCCACATTGTTCAAACCCAGAAATTTTAGAAAGTGTGTGTTGGAACCATCTTGGGAACCTTGGACCTTGGCAATTTCCAGTTCCTTCTTGAAGGTAAAATGGTTCACTCCTCTCATTTTAGTATGTACTTTGATCTTCAAGGGTTAGAGAATGAGAAATAAGACCTTATGCATAATTTTAGAACCCTTGAAGTTGGCCACTTACTCACTGTCACAACTGTGAAACAGAGACAGTAGGAACAATCTTTGGAAAGATTATTCTTGAACCACTTTAGGCACGTCCCTAAGGTAAAACTCCATCATTCTACTCCTTATCATGAATATTTAAGTGTCCAAGTAGTATAAATCAGAAAATGACACGTTTAATGTGTGGTATAAGCCACTTTTGTTGACTGTTAAACATACTATTGCGACAGTGCCAACAAAAACAGTTTGGGGCCAGAATAGGGGCTACATTCGGGACACCTAAAGGCACCCTTTTGGGATGGAACCAGAGGTATCATAGACTCCATAATAGAGGTTCCAAAAAGGTATAAAGACTTAACCTTAAACTCTTATGGATGTATCTTGTTATGCATGCAAATATGCCATGATAGTAGGGTGCTAGAACAAATTTTCTTGTGTTCTTTAGGATATAGTAGAATATTGATGGAATGATAAGCATGTTTTAGATGTTGCATGCTACTGATTTGAAGTAGTTGTGATAAGTGAATATGTTATGACCTATAAACTGTAAATAGACACAAGAAACAACCCACAAGAAGGGTGATTGAATGAGGGAAAAGAACAGTAGAGGATAGTGAAATCTATGCACCCAGAAATTTCCTGCATTCTGTCCGAAATTTCTGAAATAAAATTGACTGACCAAACCTTGATAGATTGAACTGAAATTTGGTGGAGAGACCTCTAGATATGTCTATAAGTTTCCTACAAAATTTTAGCGCATTCTGATGTGTGTAACTAGGTCAACTGAGGCAAACAGTCACTGCCTATCACAGGGGATACGGGATATGTGCAGTTTCTGTTATCATGCTGAGAAACCTTAGTAAATGAGGTCCAAAAATTGTAATTTAAAATTTTGGGGAAACCTTAGGAAGTCTTGAACGGTTATGCAAAGTTTGATGCAAATCCGATGAACGGATTGCCCGCAGAAAAATCGGGAAAATGGTTGCGCAGATAGGGTCATAGGCTAAGGTTTGTGCCTAAGTAATGGGAATTGGGGATGTTAACCCTTTTTGGCCCAATTGACCCCATAATGACCAGAATTGACCCTGTATGACTCCGTTGACCAGATAGGTCAACAAATGATAGGTTGACTAGGGTTGACCAAGATTGACCGAGGTCAATCAAATGGACTTAGCAACTAAGGTAAAGTGAACGAACGTATATGAACTAGTCTTGACTAAGCCAAAGGATTGATTAACCAATGATATAGAATTAGAGTGAGCCAAGTCCCATATTAATGTTAAGAAGTTGCATCGATTTCGTAGGACCCAGTGCTAGCGGGACGCGACCGGTCGCGAGAGGAGCGTCGGTAGCGGAGCATCCTTGTGAGTAGTGTTTTCTAACTCATTTCTTAGAGCTTGTTATTCTGTGCATTGTAAAATGATATTACATATTGTGATGAACTTGCATCCTTTGAATGAGTTTTAAATGAAACGTGCATCAAATGTCGAGGTCTGGGAGCGGGTTAGGGTATTGGATGCGGTAGAGTAATTAGGGCGAGTTGTGACCCTGATAGTGACCACCTAGCACAGAGTGCCTATTGAGGGGTTCTGTGGGCCTATGATGATGGCAACGGTAATAAGTCCTAATCGGGTCGTCACGATATGCCTAACTATCTGCAACTCGCTCGTGTATTGATTGGGCTCCCATAGAGCATCGAGTGACCACCTAGCACAGAGTGCCCTGAGGGGGGATTCTGTGGGCCCAGATTTAGGTCGTCACCTCTACACCTAACCGTCGGGTTTGTCCCGCTCGAGTGTTTTTAATCACCTCGGAGAGCTTGCGAGCCTCGAGGAATGTTTTCATTATTTAACTGTTTTTAACAAAGGTACACGACTGCATTATGAATTTAAATTGTGTTTACTATTGCATTCACTTGCATAATACTATTGCTAATGCATCCATGGCACATGTTTTACTGTGGAATACTTGTTAAGTTTGATTTAGACTGCATTACTCACTGAGCCGCCGTGGACAATTAGGTTCACTACTCTAACATTTCAAGTTCTTCAGCCGCGGATAAGGGCAAGGGAGTGGTCATCGCGTAGGACTGCCCTTTTTTACTCTTTTGGGTAGGAATTCTTGTATTTTTCGTTTCTGTTACTGTGTTTTGATAGGAAGAACCATGTATAGGGGTGATGATAGCCTGTATATAATGAATAGTCTCTCCCGTTGCTACACATGTGTAATGACTCATTTTGAAAATATGAAGTTCTTATTGGTGTTCATTTCTTCTGCATTACTTATGATTACTCTGATAGTGTGTGATGTAGTGTTGTATGTTGAGGCTTAACAGTGTCTTGGCAAGCTTGGCTTGGGAGCGGGTTTGTTGGGACACTGTGCCGGTTGGTTCGCCCTTCATCCCAGGGAAGGGGTCTCGACAGCGTTGGTATCAGAGCCCAAGGTTTTTCCCAATTAAGGAATAACAAGTGCTATTAACCTAGGCAAGTCTCAGAGTAATCGCAGAAGTACAAAAGAGAAAAGACCTTAAAAAAGACTTAGATTAGCAACACGGGAGTATGGACAAAACTTTCTAACTCCTGATTGGCAGGAAGAGGAACCAAGTGAGAGTGGCCATATCACGAGGGGAATCGGACTGTCATAGGGTGTTAGTGAGTTTTAAGATTGAGACTTTGAACCTTGTGGGTTAGGTGATTCCGTAGAAATAGTCGCCTTAATGTCTGAAGTCGTGGTCTGCTCAATTGGGACTAATTAGAATTAAACATTTTTATGCAGACCACGATGCCTCCTCGACGTGGGAAACCACGCAGGACCCCAGAGCTGACACCGCCGCCACCTCCGGTCCAGTTTGGACAGGACGCCATAAAGAGATTAGAGGCCTTGATCAGAGCGTCTAATGAGGCCGGTCACACCCAGGTGGCCACACTGAGTGAGAGGCTTGACAGGATTGAGGCCGAGAGACAGAGGGCTGAGCTAGCAACGCCTCCTGCGCCGATTATGCCTGAGATCCGGGAGGAGGAGAGGGCCGCAACCCAGGCAGAAGCAGCCCCAGTGAGGTAGGGCAATGACTCCACTCATGATCGCCTCCTGAAGAGGTTCTTGGATCTGAAGCCCAAGGAGTTCCACGGGGGTTTGAGTCTAGATGCGGTAGAGAACTGACTTCTCAACATTGAGAAGAATGCTCGGACACGGAAGCTATCAGAGGAGAACCAAGTGTTGTTCGCGACACAGATGCTCGAGGATGAGGCCGCGGTTTGGTGGAGGGCCACTCAGTCTATAGAGGGACAGATTTCTACATGGGTTCGGTTTCGAGAGCTATTCCTGAGTGCTAACGTCCCTACAGCAGAGAGAGAACATAAGAAGGTGGAGTTCTTGACCTTATAGTAGGGAGATATGTCAGTCAGGGAGTACACCCACAGATTTTTCAGACTAGAGGCCTATGCACCCGAGCTTGTGAGTAACCCGAGGGAGAGAGCTGGATTCTTCCGTCGTGGGTTAAGGGCCAGCATCAGACAGGCTACGTTAGCATACAGTGAGGCTACTCTTGAGATCATACAGAGGCATGCACTATAGTTTGAGGCGGATGGCAGGGATCAGCGTCCAACCCCACAGATGGTACAGAGTGCATCCTTGCAGACGCAGCCCTAGTCTCAGCCACAGTCGTAGGCACAGGGAGGCCATCGTGGTGGGTCCCGAGGAGGTAGGTTTCATAGGAAGAGGAAGTTTATAGAGGGACAGTTTGGAGGAGCACAGACTCAGCCTACTACTGCAGTCACACTCGCAGCCACCCCGGTACAGGCTTATTAGCCGGTGGGACAGCCACCGATCCAGCAGGGAGGCTGTGGTGGAGGTCGAGGCAGAGGTAGAGGCAAAGACTCAGGGGGTAGAGGCCATGGTCGAGGCCAGATTGAGCAGAGACGACCGCTTATATGTTACCAGTGTGTTCAGCCAGGTCACAAGAGATATCATTGCCCTATGCCTGTCCCAGCTTCTAGTGCACCCACCACCAACACTCGAGAGACGGCACAGACCATCACCTACCTAGATTCTGAGGCGACGAAGGCTTTAGTAGAGGGTAACATGTTCCTATTTGATGCATCTATCTATGTGTTGATTGATGTTGGATCTACGTTGTCTTTTATTTCTGGGCATGTCGTTGATAGATTGGGACTTAGACTTGTTAGAGCATCTACATGGCTCGTGTTGAACACTGCAGCCGGGGAACAGATCTACCCCAATTTGATTTGTCAGGGCTGCACATTGAGGTTTGACAACTTCTAGTAGCTTATCATGCCTATGTCGACTGCTTCGCTAAAAGAGTAGTATTTCAGATTCCAAGACAGCCTATTGTGACCTTCCAGGGTAGTGCTTCAGATAGACCGAGGACCCTGGGTAGGATAGCGACACAGTCTGACATGGATACATTGGCCAGTATGATCACCACTGGTGAAGGACCTTCACAATAGAGCATAGATGAGATTCCTGTTGTTAGAGACTTTCCTGACGTGTTTCCTGATGATTTGTCCGGCTTACCTCCCAAACGGGAGAGTGATTTTATTATTGAGATTATTCCGAGGACACAGCCCATTTCGATCCCTCCTTATTGCATGGCGCCTAAGGAATTATAGGAACTGAAGGTCCAACTAGAAGAGTTGATGAGTAAGGGTTTTATTACTCCTAGTGTGTCACCTTGGGGTGCTCTAGTATTGTTTGTGAAGAAGAATGATAGGAGCCTCCATCTGTGTATCGACTACAGACAGTTGAACAAGGTGACAGTGAAGAACAAGTACCCTCTCCCGTGTATTGATGACTTATTTGACCAGCTCCGAGGTGTCACTGTATTTTAAAAGATCGATCTGAGATCTGGGTACCATTAGCTGAGAGTCAGGGAAGGGGATGTACCGAAGACAGCCTTTCGAACTCGCTATGGGCAGTATGAGTTCTTAGTTATGCCATTTGGCGTAACAAACGCCCTAGCGATGTTCATGGACTTGATGCAGAGAGTGTTTCGTCCCTACTTGGACTCATTCGTCATCATCTTTATCTATGACATCCTTATTTATTCGAGGACTAGGGAGGAACACACTGAGCACTTGAGGATCGCACTGCAGACTCTTAGAGATCATCGATTGTACGCCAAGTTCAGCAAGTGCGAGTTCTGCTTGACAAAGGTCTGATTTTTGGGCTATGTAGTAGGAGCCGGGGGCATTTCTGTTGATCCAGCTAAGGTTGAGGCTATTATAGGTTGGCCGAGACCTACCACTGTGATAGAGATCCGTAGCTTTTTGGGTTTGGCAGGCTATTATCGTAGATTTGTGCCAAACTTCTCGAGGATCGCTGCTCCCATGACGAAGCTTACCCAGAAGAACATGCCATTTGTGTGGACAGATAAGTGTGAGGAAGCCTTTCTTGAGCTGAAGCGTCATTTGGCATCTGCCCCAGTTCTTGTGTTACCAGAACCAGGCCGTGAGTTGACGATCTATACAGATGCATGTGGTACAGGCCTTGGGTGTGTTTTGATGCAGGGTAACAGGGTTGTCGCTTTTGCCTCGAGACAATTGAAAGTTCATGAGAGGAATTACCCCGTGCATGACTTAGAGCTGGCGGTAGTAGTGTTTGCGCTCAAGATTTGGCGACACTATTTGTATGGTGAGCGTTTCACAGTTTATTCTGACCATAAGAGTCTTAAGTACCTATTTTCACAGAAAGACCTCAATATGAGGCATAGGAGATGGATGGATCTACTTAAGGATTGCGACTTTACCATAGAGTACCATCCCTGGAAAGCCAATGTGGTGGCTGATGCGCTTAGTAGAGTACGGGTCGAGACTACTTGTGTGGCTAGGCATATGTCTCAAGAGTGGAGGATGATTGATTATGTGACAGTGATGAGTATCCACGAGACTTCGACCGAGACCAGAGTCAGTGCACAGATGAGAGCCCAGCCGGTGTTGCTTACTGAGATTATGGAGGTTCAGCCTCATGATGTTGATTTTATGATGCACCGGGGGCGTGCAGACGACACTTCTTGTGTGGAGTGGTCGGTTGATACTGATGGTGCGCTGAGGTTTAGGGGACGATTGTGGGTACCAGATGACCCTCGCCTGAGACAGGGAGTTCTAGCAGAGCTGCACCGCTCGAGGTATACCATCCATCCAGGCGCCAATAAGATGTATCAGGATGTTCGGCGTACTTATTGGTGGCTAGGGATGAAGCGGGATATTGCAGCCTTTGTGTAGAGATGTGATACGTGCCAGCAGATTAAGGCTGAGCACCAGAGACCCGGTGGTTTGTTACAACCCTTGGCTATTCTTGAATGGAAATGAGAGCACATTATCATGGAATTTGTGATGGGGTTACCCCGGACTCAGCGTAGACATAATGCGGTATGGGTCATTGTGGACAAGCTTACTAAGTCGGTTAATTTCCTCCCGATGCATAGTAGAGATTCAGTGGAGAGGCTTAGTCGACTATATATCCGCGAGATTGTGAGATTACATGGGGTCCCAGTGTCCATTGTGTCAGATAGAGATGCTCGATTCACATCCCGTTTTTGGCAGAGCTTGTAGAATCAATTAGGGACTAGTGTGAACCTGAGCACAACTTTCCATCCACAGACTGACGATCATTCTGAGAGAGTTATTCAGGTACTTGAGGATATGTTGAGGGCATGCATAGTTGATTTTGGTGGTAGCTGGGAGGATTACTTGCCCCTGTGTGAGTTTGCATATAATAACAGCTACTAGGCGAGCATCGGCATGGCACCTTTTGAGGCATTATATGGTCGGCCTTGCCGATCGCCAGCTTGTTGGGCCGAGGTTGGTGATACAACAATTTTAGGTCCTACTTTTGTGCAAGAGCAGAATGAGAAGATTTAGCGGATCTGTCAGAACATGAAAATAGCTCAGGACCGGCAGAAGAGTTATGCAGATAACGAGAGGAAGGTCCTAGAGTTTGTGGTTGGTGATCACATTCTCCTACGAGTTTCCCATAGGAAGGGGCAGACTTGGTTTGACATTTCAGGAAAACTCGCACCGAGGTATATTGGACCTTTCGAGATCCTTGAGTGTGTAGGTCCTGTGGCATACCGATTGGCGTTGTCGCCTCAGTTATCGGGGGTACACAATGTGTTCCATGTATCGATGTTGAAGAAGTACCACCCTGATACCTCGCACATGATTAATTGGAGACACGTTGACTTGCGAGAGGACTGTAAATATGATGAGGCTCCAGTAGCCATTATTGATCGAGCCGTGAGGAAACTGCGCAACAAGGAGATACCGATGGTATGAGTACGTTGGCAGTTCACCGGTGCTGAGCAGGACACTTGGGAGCGAGAGGATTACATGACGAGCCATTTCCCGAAGATTATGAGAGTCGCCCCTTGATTTTTAGTGCATCAGGGAATTTCGAAGACGAAATTCATTTTAAGGAGGGGAGACTGTGACGACCCACATTTTTTAACATCGGAACGACGAATCCGACAATTATGTACTCCGTG
>JAJIYU010018028.1:0-11397 GCA_030144865.1 Tinospora cordifolia | reverse complement strand
CATGTATATTCATGGCACATCAAATAAATAAAGCATGCATATTAAAACATATATTCAATCAATCATCTTCAAAACATTATCACACATGCAAGACTTATTCAAATTAAAATATAGAAGTAGAAGTTAGAAGTCACTTCCACCTTAAAAATGTCTCTTCTGTACGCCTCTAAAATTCGGCAGAGTTCCATTACTTCAAAGCTTCCAAACACTCAAAAACTCTCAAGAACACTCAAGAACCATTCAAGATTACTCAAGAACTAAGGGGATTGCAAAGAAGAAGGCTTAGAGAACAAGATGACAATTCAACTCTTGTTTCTTACGATGAGATGAATTGTTAGCATTGGAGGTGTTTATATAGAGTTCAAAAGTGTAGAGAATGGCAAGTTTGTGGTGTCATCTTGTGGGAAGCTTGCCAATTTTTCAAAATTTCGTGCCCCCCAAGCATAGAAGATTAGCAAGTAAATTTTTAAAAATTTTTGGGAATTTAGAAACTAATTTTTTGGATTTTTAATGCATTTATTCGGATTGTTCAAATTTTTCAATTTTTATTTTCGGAGCATTTGATCTGGATCATCAGAACTTCCTCGAATCACGCACGCGTATCTCAGATTGGGCAGGTTGCATCTGGGCCGTTGAATTTTCCTCGAGCGCGATGTCTGGTTCGCGATGGATTGAGATGCGTATATTTGGGCCATCAGATGTGCGATCGTGGTGTTCGGTTCGCGATGGATCGGAGTTCGTCTATCTGGGTCGTCGGATGTGCATCGATCGCATCACTTAATCGCGAACTCATTTTGGCGTGTGCATCGTTAGACATTGGATCGAGCGGGTGAGATATCGGTCGTTCGCGATCAATGAATCGAGTTTGCACCGTCCGATTTCCTCGAGCGCAGTACGACAGATCGCGAAATCGATCAACGAAACTTGCCCGGTTCGTCGGATGATCCTCGATTGCAGTACTCGTTTGAGCGCCTCTATCTGGACCGTTGGATCGAACATGTTGATTGCAGACCGTCCGATCTTTGGTAATTCGGTATTCCAATGCATTCGGTGCAATTTTGATCTGGGTCGTTGGATTGCAGATCGCGAAGATTATTCAATTCTGGTTGTTGGATGTAGTTTCTATTAACAAAATCAACTTCTAAAGCTTCTATTATCCGAGTTTTGCCAATCATAATCTCAATTCCACTTCCTAATTTGTGTAGATATGGTTCATTGCACATATCCTTCTATTTTGCTAATTTTCCCCCTTTTAATTCTTTATTTTTGTATTTATTAGATATTTTTTCTATTTCTTTAATATCTTTAATGCTAATAATTAAATAATCTACATTTTCTATTTTCATATATTTATTTATTTATTTATTTCATATTTTATTTTCAGATAATCATTTATGTAATTATAAATTGATATTTATATAATATTTTATTTATTTTAAATAAATACATGTATACTATATTTTTATTTAATTATGTAAATTTTTGTATATACATATTCCTATAATATGTGGTATTAACATCTATTATACTGACACACACCTTATTCATACACATAATAACCTATATGTGTATATATACTTTATTTCTATTTATTTATTTCTTAAGCAACTCTTTAAATTTTATAATTAATTCTACTAAATTGAAATTTTCATTTAATTATCAAATTAAGGTCTTATTTGCTTATTTTATATTATATCTCCAATATTTTATTTTTCGTGTGCCAACCCACAATTTGTACCAAAAAATTTCTTAAAATCTCTGAAATTAATTCATTTAACTTATTTTATTTATTTTAAATTATTTGACAAAATTTTGTGGTATTACATTTGTGCTCAGATGCATATTCAGCCTACAGACTCTTATATTCAGAAGATCAGGGAGCTATGACAACATGATCCGAATTTGATGATGTATGAAACTTGGGTCAATAATGCAAACAGAGTTGACTGGTAGAGAGATTCTGATCATGTGTTGCATTATCAAGGAAGGTTATGGATACCAATTGATAAGGAGTTAAGGGTAGCATTACTTGAAAAGGCATACAGATCTCAGTATATCTGTCACACCCTAGCCCCCGCGCCAAGTCTCTCGCAGCTCTACAATCGAGCATCACGTGGCATTACAGCACGACACGTGTGCCCGCCGGAGTGTCGGGACGTGTGACATTGTTCGTTTTCCACTTCTGTTCTGTTCAAGTCAAATAATTTCTTTTCTTTGTTTATTTCAAAATAAAACAATCTCTTACACTAGATTCATTGTCAAATAAACTTTCAATATGTTTTCAAATAACATTCAAAATTATATCACCAAAATTTCATAGGAAATAATAAAGAAAATCAAAGTATCTACAGAAGCTTTCAAATCTCAAAACATTCGTCTAAAATCATTGAATGCGTCAATATTCATTCATAATATTTCAAACTATGAAATATTTGTTCAATATATATCATAAACAAAATAATAGGCTTATAGGCCAAAGTTTCAAACTATGTTTCGTAATATAAAACAGTTCTATTTACACAAAATGATAATTAGCTAGGCAACATGCTCATGTTCAAAATGCATAAAACACTGAAATAGAGTTCAAAATAAAACATCTCTTAAAAACTCTCCACTAGTCTCCGGGTCGGTCAATCCTCACTGAGTGCCAGGCCTATAAGTACTTGAAAAATGAAAATGGGGTGAGCTCGAAATTCCAATAGATCTTTCCTACACATCACTAGCATTTTATAGACCAGCATACAAAACATGCATATGGTTTCATTGCATTAGGACGTTTCAATCACTTAATTGGTTATTTTTGTCAATTCGTCTGAACACTGTCAGGAATTAATCAAAAGAGTGAACCACCCTCGGCATTCCCCTTGTGGTCCTGGACACAACTAGGCGCGACATCTTTATCGAATAGAAGTCTACCTCTGAGACTATGATCCATGAAGATATGGAAATCATAAAGAAACTACTATGATCTCCCAAATCCGAGGATCACTTAGCCACTCGCAATTTGGCCCAGTTTGGGGATACCCATGATGACGCCCTGACTGCACCCTGATCATAATCTAAGTGATGCACCAATGGACCGTCCATCGCCTCCGTATGTGGAGTTTTAATAAACCATTAATCTTCTTTAGTTTTTCAAACAAGATTTTCAAACCATATAACATAACATGTACTAACCTATGCCAACTAGATCATATAAATCATTCAATAGACATTTAAGTAATCCATAACTCTAGAAAACATATAACCAGAGATTATGATATCATGGCAACTATTCCAATTAGTTCACACATTCCTAGCATGATAATAAATAAAATAATGTAATTAATCATCACATTTCTTATCCTAAGCGTACACAATACTAATGAGCAACGAAGTCCTGACCACCTGTATATGCCAAATAAACCCTTGTGCCGCTCTTCGACTCTCACCACTAGTCAATTTGAAATCCACATTTTCAAATTCAATTTTCCAAATCTCTCAAAATCCCCAAACTACCTCAATAACCATCATAGACATCAAATCTAGATCTTTCTTATCAAATTCTAAATAAAAGAGTTTTTCCCCAAAAATTCAGATTTCTCATTTCACCACATCAGCATACAAAACTACATTCATTTCCTCCCAAAGTCAAAATAGAACATATTTAAAACTAGTCACTACTTCAAAACACGAGTGGATGGAAAGTTATTACCTATCAAAGGATTTACACCTTTAGAAACCCTCAAGATAGATGAAACTCTTCAGGATCCGTCAAAAACTGCAAGTAAATAGTTAATACTTTCAAGATTCAGTTCTAAATCAATAAACCCTCACTTTAGAAAGAAGATCCAAACTTATTTGATTCCGGATCGCCTTATGCATCAAAACCCTCAAACCCTCATTTTTGGATACTGAATCTGAATGAATATACAGATATGAAATTGAAATGATTAAGAGGTCCAGACTCCTACTTCAGACCTGTGTGTGAAATAACGAAGTCAAGGGCTTGAATCTTTTTAAATCTCACGCAATTATTGCGGTCGGCACTTTATGGACTGCGGTCACCCATGTGACATAGTTTTTTTTTCGTGATTTTTCATTAATTATCGCGGTCGGCCTTCAGTGACCATGGTCAACAGTGTGATATTTTGCTTTTCTACGTTTTTCTCCATTATCTGACATTCCGATTTATTTTATTTTCATACCATACCATTTAATAAACATTTAAAACATGTTTTCTAACATTTTTACCTTTATGTCAAAAATTTTAAAAATCATTTTCAACGTGAACGCATTTGAAACATTTAGGGTATTATAATACCATTCATCCAGGGTCTACAAAAATGTACTATGATATAAAGAGGACAATTTGGTGGCACATAATGAAGAAAGATGTAGTTGAGTATGTAAAGAAATGTAGTGTGTGCCAATAAGTAAAAGCTAAGCATCAACCTTTACCTATTCTAGAGTGGAAATGAGAGCATATTACTATAGATTTTATTACATGACTGCCTAGATTTTCGAGTAGATATGATGGCATTTACATTATTTTTGACCGGTTGACTAAGTCAGCACATTTTCTTGTAACAAACACCAAATACTCAATAGACCAACTGAATAGATTATATTGAGATTGTGAGATTGCATGGGGTGTTTGTGTCTACTGTGTTAGATAGAAATCCGCAGTATACATCGGTATTTTGGTAAGTTATGCAATCTCAATTTGGTACCCACCTCTATCTCAACATAGCATTTTACCCACAGACCGATGGTCAGACTGAAAGGGTGATTCAGATCTTAGTCTGCTCAGATCGTGCATATTGGAGTTTGGTGGGACATGGAGTGAATATTTATCTTTGTGTCAGTTTGCTTATAATAATAACAATCAAGCTATTATTGGCATGGCACCATATGAGGCTTTATATAGTCGACCACGTAGATCTCCAACTGCCTGGTATGAAGTTGGTGAATCACAATTATTGGGGCTAGAAGTTGTTACATATTACAAAGAAAAGATTAAGCAAATTAGACAAAATTTAAAGAAAGACTAAGATCGTCAAAAGAGTTATTTTGATAATCGCCATAGACCTTTAGAATTTGTAGTGAGTGACCAAGTACTGTTGAAGTTTTCCTCTCAAAAAGATCATATGAGATTTAGAGTAGAAAGAAAATTAGCTCTATGCTTTGTAGGACCATTCGAGACTCTGGAAAGGATTGATCCAATTGCGTACAGGTTTGCTCTACCTCCTCAGTTGGTTGGTGTTCATAATGTGTTTCATGTTCTATGTTAAGAAATCTAGGTCCGACACATGTTCTAGATTTAACATAGATATAAGTTGGGGAGGATACTACATATTAGGAAAAGCTTATTCAGATCATAGCTAGAAGATTACAAAAGCTGTGGAATGAAGAAATTATGTTACTTAGAATCAAATGGCAATTCAATGATAATGAAGAGCAAACCTAGAAGCATGAAGATAAGATACGGGAAAAATTTTCTGATCGTTTTACTACTTAAGGTATATTCCTTTAATTTAAATTTTGAGGACGAAATTTTGTAAGTTGGGGAAATTTATAACACTCCACAATTTAATTTGACATATAAATTAATTTAAATAAAAGTAAATGTGTACAAATACACATATTTGTATGGATTATGCATATAAATACATGTTAGCTACACACTTGTATTAAAGATATACATTACGTGTATAGATCAATCTAAATAAAATTATTTGTTAAAAAAATAATAAAAAGGAAAACAAAATATATTTATAAAGTAGATTTTAAGAGAATTGGACAATAAAGAAATTTTAAAAAAAAATGTTAGGTTACCAAGTGAAAAGTGGATAAGGAAAAATATTTAAAAAGAAATAATACATATATATATATATATATTTGGGCTTAAGTGTGTTTTGCTGGGGGACAAAACTAAAATTAAATTATAATATATTTTATATATATATATATCAATGGTGGGACGGTTGTTCATCCTTTCCATCTATTTTTTTATTATTATTTTGCACCTCTAGAACACACCAAAGAAATAGTAGCACAAAAGGAAAGAGGGAAACTAAAAGGAAAATCTGATTTTTCGATGGATTCGACGTAGAGGTAAGCCATTTCTCCTAATTCTTATTATAAAAATGTCAAGTAAGTCACATACTACGATCTTAGGAGTATAATTTTTACTATAAATAGTGTTTTATAGTAGTACTCAAAAAAGGGGGTATCACCCCACTATGGGTAAAACTCAATAAAAATTATACCAATACACTCCTAGTGATACTTAGATCCCAGATACGTAGTTAGATTTCATTCATTTATCCTGTAGACATTAAAATAAATATCTAAAGTTGAATAACCTTTGAGAGGGTTTTTGGCTATGTTAAACCCTAATAAAATTTTAATTGGATATTATAGCAATGTAGAGAACAAAAATTTGTATACATGGACCAAATTTATGAATTTTGGATATCAATTGAAATTTTAGTGAATGATTGACCAATTGAGTTATTTATGAAAATTTAAAAAAAATTAGTAAAAATGGAATAGGGAAACCTATTTATTTTATTTGAGCAAAAAATTAATTTTAAAGGTTATTGAGAATATTAGAGTTAATGAGCATCAATACATGGGGTTTAATGCACATCTAAGGTTGAACATGAAAAATAAATATGTTAGAAATTATTTATAACAATGAATTGAATTTGATTTGTGCATATGAAATGATTCTGTGATAGGATAATTTTGGTGAATTGGAGAATAAACTTTAGAGTAGATATTAGAAATTAATTGAATTGTAATTTTGGTGAGTAATATTTATTTTTGGTATTATGTGGGACATTAATATTATGTCAAAACTTCTGATTTTTATTAACTAAGAATTGATCTATATAAAGATATATATTAAATGAAATGATGGATTATATTATTGGATATACAACAAATTTTGGAGAGACTAGTTATCATACTAAAAGTGAGACACGTGCTAAATATAATAAGCTGTTGATATTTTGTGAGTATTTCTTTATCTTAGTTATTTATATGGTATCGTAGATATTGACATGATTTGAATGTAAGCATGCTATTTGTATAGACATATGCCGCATTTGGTTTGAAATTTAGGAAATGGTATTTACATGGCAGCGTGTTTTGAATTTGCAGGAGTAGATCTAAAATACAGTATCATTTTGATGGACTCAGCCATGAGGAATAATACTGCTTATGTGATAATCCATGTGGGACTGAGCGATGAGAAGTATCAACCTTTCTCTATGTGATAATCCTTGAAATGATTGTGGAGCACGTGGCAATTAGAGGTACACTTCACTATTCTTAAGGCCAGCAAGAAGTGACACTGACTTTACTTCTTAAAGATGTGGATATGCATCTATTCTATTAAATGTTGCATGATTGAAAATAGCACGAACACTATGTTAAATGCATATATGTATTGTTTTAATGTGCATGATAAATTTAAATGTTTTATTTAATTTGATTGTCTACTTGGAATGCATCTAAATAACATAGATAAGGAATATTTATTGAGCATGCGGTAGCTCACTTATTTTCTTCAACATTTCAAGAATAGATAGAAAAGGAAAGCAGTCAACACAAAAAGAGTAGAGTACTCTACCATTACTGTTGTGTGCATATGGTTAATTGCTTTGTAAGCTATATTTTTATATAATTATAATTATCATTGTATATATAGTTATAATTATCATTGTATATAAAGAGATATGAGTTTTGTTTAAACTAGATAATAGTGATGGAAGTTGTTAGTTGGGAATTGTGGTGGATGAAAATGTTCTTGAAAATTTATTTTGGTTGTGAAATTGTTGATTTATGAATGGTTTATCAGGTGATGATGTTCCATTAGGATAAGTCAAAATTTTAGAAGAGACTGTTGAAATTTTCTTATGGATATAATGGAATACAAGGTTAGAGAGGCTCACATAGTATTGCATGCATAGACTACCGTATATGGTTTTATATGCAGGTTATGACATCCCCTTTATGAGATGGGTTGTGACAAATGGAGTCATACTCACTTTTACTTCTTAATTGTACTCCAACTTGCTTGTTTAAGCTCTGAATTGCTTTCTAGACTTTCTCTAAGTTCCTATATTCCAGTATCACATATTTTTAAAATTTTATATAATCTTCAAACTCATAATTACAATATATCCCCAAATTTATAGTCATTGTTTATGTATTATATACACGTATATAAGAAGAACCAATAATATTTTAAATAACCATATAATATATATTATATACAAGGTTGTAGTAATTATTTATTATTTAATATAGATAATATAGATGTAGTACCTATAGAATATCTTATTGTGTTATATTACATTATATATAGTTGTAACTCTAATGTTCTATATATATAATTTGATATATATGTATATGTACAATGTAATTCATTATATGGTGTTCCATTTGTTGATCGTAATATATATGTATATATATTACAATTGAATTATCTATATGTATTTTTCATCCATAATTTCAAAATATATCTATTACTTCAAATTTTATATTTTTCTCAACCCATTCTTAAATAATGTAAAGAAAAAGAAAATAAACTACACCTTTAATTATCAATCGAGTATTTGAATGTTTTTCGAGGCCTCCGCGAATGAATTCTAAATGCTCCCTCGTTAATCTATTTATTTTATTATACTGTGGGCCCCACCAAACCTTTTCTTTCTTTTCTTTCTTTTCTTTTTTTGGTCATTATAATCTATCCCACTTAGGAAAATTGTGTGACACCCCCTCTCGCAAATTCTCTACATGTGGACCACACCACTGTACTAGGAGCCAGGCTAGCATTATTTTATTTCATTCTTTTTACTTTAGTCCCAAGTCTCTAGGATTTCTTGAGTAATGTTCATTCATAACATTTCTTAATAAGATAAAAAGATATCTTAAAGAAAAATAATTCAATATTATTAATTCAATCCAAAGGTACAAAACCCTTAATTGTTTATTAAAGCGAAAATAATCTCAAATAACAAAATGTCGGCCAACATGCCCTACAATTAAATAATTTTTAGGAAATAGTCTATGTGACATCCATGTGCTCTATGTTTGTCAATTCCCTAAAATGTTAGAAGAAAGATGTAATACCTGAAAACTTCATATTTAATCAAATGAAATTCAAGGTCAATTCAGTGAAATTAGGTGCAAAATTAAACCAGACTCATTTTGAGACTAAATTTGGCAAGTTTCTAAAAATCTCATTTGGTTACCCTTAGGGGCCCAAAATAATGTAACACCCCAAATTTCAATCGGATGTCCGTTCACGTATTATCTCAAGTGTGGATCGTCGCCTGCTGAAAATCGGAATGTTACTTATATTTTTTTCGTAAGTTGTCTGTAAAAATACAGTCGAGATAAAAATTCTCTTTTCATTATATGAACATTTCACTTGGACATAATTTTATAATTATTGGAACAAGATAAATAGAATTCAATCCTAAATTTTTAAAAGCAAGCAGCGGAACAATATTTTTTTTTTCAAAATTTCAAATAAACTTAAAACATTAATATAAAAGAGTTTCAAGTCATACGTTCCCGAAACATTTTGTTACATGTGAACAGTAAAACAAGAAAGAAACCGAAGTGCTTACTAAGTTTACATAGATTATAAAAAAGAAAGACTCAAACCCAAAAAGTTTTGACAACAAGACTACTCGGTGGAAGGTGTCGACTACTCAAGTTTCATTTCTATAAGTACCTGTAAAATAAATATTGGGTGAGCTCAAAAACCCAGTGGATCATTCCTACACGTCACACACATTATACAAATCAAAACTCAAAACATTACAAACACTTTCACATATTAGGCGTTTCAAACACTTGATTAGTTTGGGTTGTAATGTGAGACCGGAAGAGGATTGAAACACCTCTCGGTATTCCCCGTGATCTCATCTAATCATAGAAAGTCTCGAGTACCATCTAAAATCAGTCAAGTCATCAGTATTACAACCTAAGAGAGGGTACTTCCTGCAGCCTCATACTAACTCCCAAAGACTTCTAGCTGTAATCAACAGCTATGGTTGGGAATACCTATGATCCGCCTTTGTGGCACGATGATCTCAAACGGTGACATATAGGAGATGTCACCTCGATCCACTTCAGGCTTGTCAATCGCACCAGTGCGTGGATTCATAATAATCCTTTAATCTTATTTTAATTTGTAACAATAACAATCATATGAAATCAACACATATGTAGCATCTAACCAAATAAAAAATATATGAAATTTTCGTGGCAAATAAAATGAATGAATGAAGAAGTATTACTATACAATTCCTATGAATGCATGTAATGAAATTTAATAGTAATTCGTCAATTCATCAACACATAGTGCAATCAAGTCGAAACAATTTCATCAATATAATGCGATTTATTCTAAACTACCAAAACAAAATGCTTTGAATTAAAATTTCGTATAATACGGGTGAGAGAAGAAATCCTGCCCACCTGAATTTTTGGACGTTCCTCTTTCTCTTCGTTGTTAGTAGTTTTCCTTAGAAAATCAATTTGCAATAGTAATTGTATTATGATAACTTCTTGACCAATGTTTCATAATAATTTCTCTACTTATAAATTTAGTAATTCTTTTAACTAATCAAAATGATTTTAGAAGTCTCTTCGTACACTTGTTAATTAAGTGTTCTTCAATTTCTTAGTCTTTATGTTGTAATTAAATCATTCATAAAATGATTACGAACAAAATACGACTTCTATTTGTCAAGACTTTAGTCTTTTTCGTAGTTGAGATTTCTAATCTCTTTCCTACTATTAAAGTTCTAACTAAAGTTATTTTATAGTGTTGGTTCAAATAATTTTCATTGAAAATTTTCTAAAATTAAATAGTTAAACACTTAAATAAATAAATAAATGACAATTTAATTTTGTTCCTCTAATCTTAACATTTCTTTGTTGTAGACCAAGTAGGTTCATCATTAGGTTTGTTGTTCTAATTAACTCATATCAAGTTATTACACTATACTAAATCCTAATCCACATCAAGTTGTTAGACTATTCTAAATCCTTAAACTATTCATTCAATGTACTACAACACCATTAATCAACAATTTTAATGATTTTCTTACCTCTCTGTTTCAACCAGCTGGCCGAGCAGCAGTTGGAGCACAATTTGATGGAGAATCTGCAACTCCAATAAAGATCACACTATAGCTCAAACTAAGTAAGCTCCTTCTTAGTATTGCTTCAGCCCAATTGTGAATCAAAGCAAAAATCCACAATCCCAAACTAATTCTGTAATACCTCATAATTTAGAATGAATAAACAAGAATTTTTGTCAATTAATTTATCCAATAGTATATGTATAAAGAATTATGAACCATTATTGAATTAATGATCCAGGTA
>JAJIYU010018027.1:0-11396 GCA_030144865.1 Tinospora cordifolia | reverse complement strand
ATTATATCTCAAATGTAAATTATTTTTCATGTGCCAACCCACCATTTGCACCCAAAATTTCTTAAAATCTTTAAAATTAATTTATTCAACTTATTTTATTTATTTTAAATTATTTGACAAAATTCTGGGGTATTACAGCTTAGTTCAGCTTCCAATAATTGACACACAGTCTCATAGAACCATCATTTTTTACAAACAATACCAGAGCTCCCTAGGGTGATTCACTCGGCCTAATGGATCCTTTTTCCCAGAGCTCGTTGATTTGAAACTTCAACTCAATCAGTTCTACTGGTGTCATTCTGTAAGGAGGTATGGCTATAGGATTGGCTCTAAGGTGGAATTCCATCTTGAACTCTAATTCTCTAGCAGGTGGTAGTCCAACAGTCGGCAGGGAACACATTGTCGTACTCACTAACCACTTAGGTCTCGTATCTTCTTCAGTTCAACAGGTTCTTTTTTAGAGAGTTCCTCAAACTCATTTTTTTGCCTTAAGTAGCTTAGCATGGCTACGACTGGACTTCTTGCCACATATCTCTGTTGATTCTATAGGTCTCCCCTAAAGGTAAGGTTATGGTCACTCATTTTTATAGGACAATCTATATGGACTTCGTACTGGTCTAACCAATCCATCCCCAAGATTACATCATAGCCATAAAAAGGTAAGGTACATAGATCAACTGTTAAAAGTTTATTCCCGAACCTTAGCTCACAACTACACATTCTTTTTGAAGTCACAGTGATCCCTATTGTTGTGGACACATTCAAAGTCATGGGTAGTTTTTTTGTCATAAGTTGTAACCTATCAGCTAATTTTTTAGAGATTAAGGACTTAGAGGCACCCGAGTCAAACAAAAATTTCACAGTAACATTAAATAATCGGAATGTACCTTCCACTACAGTGACTTGGTCTTCCTGAGTCTCAATAGAAAACATTCTATCCTAGTTTTGACCATGGCCCTAGTTCTACCCCTAATTGACATTCTTTTGTTTTTGCCTAGCTTGGGGACAACCGTTCGGATCCCCCCTCTGACTATTTTGTTGTTGCTGCTACTGAGGCACTGGGACTGTTGCAGTTGGGCAATTTCTTGCAATATGACCCCTTTGGTTGCACAGATAACATAGTCCCGGCCTCTTCGCTTGTTTTATGGACTCTTCTTTGTTTTGTCCCTGTCTCTATGGTGACTTCTCACTATTCTTGTTCTTTTTCTAGGCCCCCTGATGATTCTTTTCATCCCCGGCCCATTTGTTCTTTCCTTTCACTCGTTGCTCCAGGTTGATTTTTTATTCTAGAGTTAAGGCCTTTTTCACAACATCTTTATAAGTCTTTAGGCTTAGTGTTTTCACTATCTTTCGAATCTCCATCTTGAGACCTTGTGCAAAATGACTAGCCTTCATTCTTTCTTCTCTGATCAGGTTAGGTCAAAATTTGGCCAGCTCTATGAACTTCTTTTCATATTCAACTATAGTCATGTCCCTTTGATTCAGTTAGACAAAGTCCTTCTGTAGCTTGCCCAAGGATGCTTTTGGAAAGAACTTTTCATAGAAGATTTCTGTGAAGTTCTCCCAGCTCATAGCATCAACAACGGTATTAGGGTCCATCCTCATCATACACCACCAACTTTTGGCTAGTCCTTCGAAATGGTGCATGGCCAGTGCCACCTGTCTTAACCTAATTACCTTCAATACATTGAGAACTTCTTCCATCTCCTGGTACTAGTGGTCAGCCGAGATGCAATCTTTAGTACCATCAAATAAAGGAAGGTGGAGCTTGTGCAACTCTATCAGCATCATTCTTTTTTTCTCATCCTTCACATCCTCCTAAGCCCCCTAACGTTTAAGAGCTAGGGCCACACGTGTTGGTTGTTGAATCTAGACGGGTTTAGGCACTTGAGGCTGTGGTACTACCTAAGGGAGTATCTAAGGTAGAGCCCTCATCAGTTGATCCATAACATTCCAAGCAACTTCCTCTGCTCTGTCTCGTCAGAAGTGGTGGATCGAGTGGCATATCTTCTTGTTCTAGCCATTGTCTACGAATCGAGTAGATTGTCAGTATTTGTTTCGTCAATGTTCGTATTATTATGACTCTAGATTTAGGTCTCTAGGTTCTTGATTTGTTCAGTGGCCTAATAGTTTATGCTTCTAGATTCTTTTTGTTTTTGGGTATAGGATTTGGTTTCATAGGACATATATATACATAAACAAATCAATCATGTTTTTCAAATAATTATACAATTAAGCAATTTCACACTAGTATAGCAAAGTTTTAGGTTTCCATCTAAGCTTCTAAGTTCAAATGTCTCATACCACTCTAGCCCTTCCACTTAGACTTTTACTCAGAAAATTGTTACACCCAAACAATTTCACAAATGTCTCGATAACTAAGGTTTCTCGAGCCCACTATACCCAACTGTCCCATACCAGCCAAGCATAGAGAAACAAGTTCTTCCAAAGTCACCGATCATTCACCAAATATAGTTCGTCATTATCCAAGTCCAAACTTCTTCGACACCCCCTAATTCCTATGTATCCCATACTAAATAGAAACCAGAGATACAAAATTTTTTCAATCTCTTGTCTTGACCAAACAATAATTTTGTTCTCACACATTTTCAATTTCTAGCCTATGTCTTAAAATTTTATACTTTTGATCCACTATTCCACCCATGTCTCTACCTAAGGTCACTCCTTTGACCTAGGGTTTTAGTGTGGTTGATCACAACCTTTGTCTAGTCAAAATATCACATTGGGCATCTTTTCTGACTTCTAGTCAATTTCTTGCCTACCTAATTTTTCACCTTCTAATTTTCTTTTACAAAAAGTAAGGATGTTTTTCAACTCAGATCCCTCGTACAAGCTGATGGGACAACCTCTAGATATGGCGACAAGACCAAAGTCTAATTAGCAACTGCACTTTCTAAGGCGAGATAACCCACCTCCCTTTCAATGTTTAGCTTTACTTGAGACAAGGCTCACCCACTATCAGCTCTACTTATAGTCTTTGTATCCAAACAAAATACTTCAAAACATATATTTCCATTTTGAAAACAATTTCTAAAACATTTTTCATAAAAATAGAACGTAGGGCACACAAATTTACTAAGTTTGATACCACCATAGTTATTAGACTAACTTTTCTAATTCTAGCCCAACAACACATTCTTAGGCTTGACTTTCTATTTCTAGCCCAAGGCACCTAAAACCTAGGCTCTGATACCATACTTTTAACACCTCAATACCCATATTCTTTCTTTATTTGGACGTAACCACTATTTTGAGAGTGGACTTAAACCATACAGGCGAGTTAGGCCAATATTACATTACAAGTGACTCACACTTGACATTCTATTTCAATTATCTTATACCTTAATGCAATTCAAGAGTATTTAACTTAATTTTAGAAATCAAAACAAATGAGGCAATAATACAAGAGATAAAAGAAATTTATAAACTTTCGTAATTTAAATAAAGTGGAGTACATAACTCAATCTTAAATTAAAATTATTATAGTAGAATGTTCAAAACCTGGGCTTCATACCCTTACATTCAAATATAGAAACTTTCTAAAAGTAATGAGACTACCGTTATTTACAACATCTTCATGCATATTCAATTTCCTAAAAAATAAGAGAGGAAGGGTGAGCATATAGCCCGGTGAATTCTTTTCAAAAAACCAATTTTCTAATTTAGACTAAAAACACGTCCATAATTCACACACTTACTTACATTAGGCGTTTCAAGCAACATTTTGTGTATAGTTATGACTTAGACCAAAAGGGTTTTCAAGGCCTATAATGCTCTTAACAAAATACCTCCTTAGAGTGAAAAAGACATTTTTTTAGCCAATTTCATTAGACTTTAGGACTTAGGGCATCTTACCCACCAACCAAGTATTTTCGTCTTTACACCATGTGAACTAATCACATGAAAAGAATATTCATAATGACCCGCATGTTCATTATGATGGTACATGATTATTGACCATCATCATCTCATAATTAATCTCATATTCATGAATCATAGAATAAGGGAAATAAATTTTAGAATGTAAACAATCTGAAAAGCAAAGCATGAATTATCCAAAAGCATGCACCATACATTGAAATAAACCTAAATATGAATGCTTAAAACATGGTATGGATTCATGAATGCTTAAAACGTGCTCATGTATTGAACTGAAACTAAAATCATAATTAAAATTTTGAAATTGAAACATGAATAATCTCTGAAAACTAAACATGCAATGAACATGGTATTAATCTTAAGAAGAAAAGATGAGGTTTTAGAAATCACTTCCACCTTATGAAGCTTAATCTCAAAAATTTAGGAGAGGTTCCTTTCTTCAACACTTCTAGCACTTTAAAACCACTCAAGGACACTCAATCAAACACTCAAGAATACCTGAAGATCACTCAAGAATACAAAGGTTGCCAAGAAAAAAGCTAGAATAAGCTAAGAGGGAAGTGTCAACTCTTTATTTTGGGATAAAAAATAAGTGTGAACAAGGGCGATTTATGTAGATTTTCAAGAGTGCATAGGGGGACGATTTTGAGATCTTTGATTAGGGTTAATTCACAAATGTGGCAGCTAGGTTTGCACACCTTTCTTAAGGGATGGTTAGGGTTTCTTTGTACAAGGTTATGATGGTAACTCCTTAACATGACACTAAGATTGGAGCATTTTGGGTTTAGAAAACTTCCTAGTTTGGTTTCCCCTTTGTGTGTGACGGCTAGGGTTTGGTATGTGAAGATACTTCATTATTTAGATACTTCTAATTAGGGTTGCTTACATGTGTGCACACACACACACACATGGACCGATTTTGCACAATAGGGCATGATGTACATGAGATCATTCTTCATGGTTTCTCATAGGTGTGGTGTACTTGATCATTTATATGGCAAATAGGATCATTCTACGTGATTTCAAATAAGGGAAACGTCCCATTTAGGTTGGGTAGGGTGAGGGTGTACATGATCATGGTGTTCTCCCATGTGGTTTGCACATGTTTAGGGGAGGCCACGTATTTATGGGTCCATATGAATTTAATCAAAATTCATATCTTATTATTTATTAAGAATTAAGGACTTTAATATATGTTTGTACTCATAATAAACTAATACACATTTCCAAATCATCATTTGACTAGGATGATCTTCATTTCATTTACGTTCCTATTTAGACTTCACTAAAAGATATTAGGCAAATGAAACCCTAATTTTTGGCCAATTGAGCTGATTTTTGGGTATGGTGTCTAGTTGATCAGTTCATGTCACCTCATGTCATTTTGGGTCATTTCGGGTTCCTAAGGGTCACAAAATGAGGGTTTTGGACCTGTTAAATTTGCCCCTGAAATGGACTTGATTTCATTTCTCACCCAAAGTTCATCCAATTAATATTGAAATTCTAATTTCATTAAGTATGGGATTTTTACGGTATTACATGCAATATTGTTTTCTTTCTTCTTCATTTGTGTTTGCATTCTAATTACTATGGTACTACGGTGTTCTTCTACAATCTAGTATGGTTCCCATGGTACTCTACCCTGGTACTGTTATAGTTTTTTTGTATTTTATTTTGGTTACCACGATAATGTGTCTGTCTTCCTTTCTCATTTCTTATTCATTCATTCTAGTTATTGTGGTACTCCTTCCTTCTACCATAGTGCACAAAAGCTAATCAATGGTTAGACTCATCTACTATGATATCCTTACACACTATATGCCATATTAGATAGAAACACATTAGAATATGGTTTAAAAGCATTAGAAACACATTAATCACTAAGAGTAATGATTTGGTTTCAATCTTGAAGTTAAATATTGAAAAGCAATTGGAATAATAGCACAAGGACTAAAATTAACCAAGAAATAAGGTAGATATCATTTCTAGATTTTAAACTATTATTTTGATTTAAATAAAGTATATGCATGTATGTCTATTAGCCTAGGAGTATGCTTTGAATTTGACATTCATGTGGATGGTTCGATTTATATGATTAATGATTGTTGATGCATGATTTCAATGATATGTGCGATATCATGACGTATGTTATATGAATAATCAAATATGCCTGTGATAGAGATAGAATGATGTTTACCATGTTCACATGAAATTTTTCTAAATTATATTCGTGATTTAACATGCTATTGTATGAATTGCCATTAAAGAAAGATTAAAAAAGATTATAACTAGATACCGGTGCGATGATGTACCAAGGGATACCATCGTGAGAGATCTGCCTCGAACCTTGCTTGCCGGTTATTTGTTTACTTGATTGATTTGGAATTGGGAGTCTAGGTTGACTCCACTTCCCAAATTAATGAATAGGGAGTTTGAATTGACCCCATTTTATGGATGAGATGGGTTTGAGCATCTGAAATAACCTCTTTCCTTAGATGTCAAATACTAAGGTCGATTTCTTTCGGTCTTAAAGTCAACTGGTAACAACAAACTACTTGAATCACCTAATCTATGAAAGTGCTTCACATATGTGTTTTATTTGATTGAAATAATGATTTGAATATTTGGGATGAGCCACCAGGCTCTTTGAACTCACCACTTCTTTTCTAACATTTAAGGAAATTGGCGATCAGAGGATGTCTCTGGGAGTCTTCTTTATTGATTTATTTAGATTTAATTTTCCAATTTTATTTTTTTTTTTTTGTCGGGCATGTTAGCCCTAGTTTTTCCTTGTCTGTTTTAAAGTTGTTTTATAAACTAAAAGGTCCTTATTTTTTCCTTGTCTGTTTTAAAGTTGTTTTATAAACTAAAAGGTCCTTATACCTCTTGAATATTAGAAGATATTTTCAATTGTGCTATTTCATTTAACGATTTCAATGTATATTATGTGAAAAATCTATGTGAGTTAACGTGACCCAAGAAGTCTCATGAAGTTGGCGCACAAAGAGAAAATGAAAGAAAGAGAATAAGTGACGTCCATTCTCTCAAGTGCCCTTGAGGTTATGATTGATATTTTGCATGTGACATTAAACATACCTAATATTGTTATTAATTATTTGAGGGCATTCCAATAAATGCGCCCTCTGGAGTGAAATTTTCCAATGGGAGGCAGGGTGTTATAGGTTTATTGTGTCAAATTGAGATGTTAAGTTTACTTCCAAGTTTTGATATAGTTTATAGAGAAAGCTTGGTACTAACGTCACAATGAGTACTATTTTTCACAAACAAAAAAAGGCATCAACTGGTTTGTTGTAAAGAACATGCTAGCTCAATGATACATAAGCTTCTTTAAGATCATTAAGAGGGTTGAGGACAACACTTATAGATAGGAGTTAACACTAGAATAATCCAATGTTCACGACATGTTCCAAGTGTCCATGCTAAGAAAGTACCACCTAGACCTATCTCACATCATTCACAATGGGACATCTAGTTGCTAGAATGACACCATCTACAAAGAAGTGACAGTGAGGACATTAGATAAGAAGATTCTGAGCCTAAGAAACAAAGAAATCCCACTATTGTAATACCCCACCTCCCAAAAGCATCCCAAATGGCACAATTACTGGGTTCTCCTCATGTAATAATAATATAATGAATATGATAAAATGAAATATGTAAGATAACACATTAGGGCCACTCGAGAGACGAGTAGTTACTATATCATTCTCAATCAGATAGGGCCAACATGCACAACTTAAAAAAATAAATAAATAAAATAACTATTGAATAGAGAGAGCTCCCATGAGCATATGCCAACCTTTGATTAATGAGTACCTAAAAGATTAGAAAAGGGGTGAGCTCAAACGGTGTAGTGGATCATTCCAAATATTTAAACCATTATTTCAAATGAACAAAGCACACATGTCAAATGAACAAAGCACACATGTCAAATACTTCCATAGATTAGGTGTTTTGAATAATTTATTGTTTATTAGTTTATGTTAAGACTGAAAGGACTTTTTCTTAGTCTTCCACATCTATGGAGTGAGATCTAATTTAGATATTCAAAGCCCTCTCAAAACCATGGCCAAAGCTAGAAATAGAGTCAAACCATGGCCAAAGTAAGAAATATAATTAAACCACGGTTGAAGCTAGAAATCACAACCCAAGCCAAAAATAGAGTTTGCAAACTCATGATGACACCAAATGGTTTGTCATTGTGTCAATATGTGGTTATAATCTTTATTAATCTTCCTTAGGAAAAACATGTGTACAATTCAACTCAACTCACTCACATTGTCAACTCATTCAGGTGATCAAAAATATTCTTGTATGATAATAGGTAATCACATGATATCAACCGCTACATAAAACAAATCACTTAATCATTCATTAACATTCGTCAAATCTCCTAAACTAACAACCATACATGCATACTTTATTTAAATCAAAATAATAACTTAAAATTCAAAAATTATATCCATTTGTTCTAAAGTCTAGTTTCTCATGATTTGCACCATGTTTGGATTTACTCAAGATGTTAACTTCAATCAATCATGTAGAAATAATTTTCTTAGAAATTTCTAGTAACTTTTTAAACCTTCATTTTTTTTAATTTTATAATTTATGTTGATCTTTAATATAATAGGGAACTATTTCTATTTTCAATGCACTATGTGTGCACTATTGCCCTAATTTTTGTCGCTGACTTATCAAATATTATTTTTCATTCATGAAAGCCCTTATAATTGATTTTCATTAATCAGACAATGATTGATTTAATTCTTAAGAATTTAATTTAAATTATCATGTATATTTTACTTGATAATAAGATCTAACAATCATTATATACACATGGAGTCATTTTTCTATGTGCATTAATATTTTTAACAAAAACTTAACTATTTTATACTTGTTATATTTTATTTTCCAGCAAGAAAAAAGTCTGATTTTTCTACCAAAAATTATTTTTTCTGTGTTTTTCATACTTTATATTTATTTTTGTCAAATACCTACATTAATGTCCTAATTGCTTTTATTTGTTCAACCCAATAGGACATAATTTATCAACATAAATTATTATTTTATTTCTAACATATATTTAATGAAATTTTCAGCTGCATAATTGTCTGAAAGATTTTTCTAATTAATACTTTATTGTTATTTTTCTCAATATCTTAGTTTAATCACTTTCTATTCTATCTTTAGCATTCACATCCACCCTAATGTATAATACATCATTTTTTGTTTTTGCCTAAATTTTGTAAAACTTGACATCATAACCTTATTTGTAACATAATTTCCAGCTCCCCTAAATTCTTGAATTTCTTTCTAATTATATACAAAAAAATGATTCACCATAGATTAATATAAAATCAATATTACAACAATAACAACACTTACACAATACGTTAATCTACTAAATCGGTTGCACTATTTTTATATACAAAAGTATATTTCTATAAACTAGTGTTGTACAATGACCTTTGTTCAAATCGAGTTATTCCAACATGATAACAATTTTAGATAAAATTACTCATTTCCATTCTTCACAGTATGTAATATACCTACTTATTTTATGTTTACATATGCATGCATATATTAATGTAACATATGTTCTATACTTCATGACTTCCATAACATAATATAAATTAATCTAAAATTGATTTTCTAACTTAATCTAACATTTTTAAAATGAATAATTCATAGAAAATAAAAGGAAAAGTAAGATGATCATATCCTCTTCACTACGCCACAACTTGCTCCAATAGATATCAAATTCAACAATTCCTTTGAGAATAGGAGAGACTATGGGGGCAATTTCTAGGGAAGGAATTTTGAAGTAGATTCTTGGGTGAAATGGGTAGAATTTAAGGTAAATTCATTGCAAAACAAGGTGTGAGAGCAGGGTAGAGGTGAGAAGTACTTAAAGATGGCTAGGTTTTGTTATTCTTGAGCAAAAATGGTGTATATGGTGCTTGTATAGAGCTTTCTTGGACATTTGGACGTTGAGAGCTTAGGAGAAAAGAGGGAAGTCAACTTTGTTCATTTGAGAAGAAGAGAAAACTTTGTTCATTTGAGAAGAAGAGAAGTCGCACAATGAATTTGGTAATTTAGGGAAATCCGTCACTTAGGAAAAATAGGATAGAAACTAAGAGCTTTTGATAATTATCTTGTTGGTTGTGTTTCATTTGATCTCAACTACTTAGGACTTATCCCTATTTGACCTTTGCTCTAACATATCCTTTCATAGATTTACATATGGGATGTGGGGGAATAAACTAAAATCATGCCATTAGAGTTGTATCTCGTCCATGTCTTTAGGATGAAATTTGGGTTAGTTTAGGACTGATTTCAAATAGTTATGAAGAGATCATGTTCTTATCTTACCCCAATCTCTTAAGAATTCAACTTGGATTGGACTCTCCAAAATTATGGCTTTAGTGATTTATCCAAAAGGAACCATCCCCTTTTTTGGATAAAATCTAAGTTAGTTTGGAATAGGTTTTTGCGATGGATAGAATCTATTAGATAAAGTTATCTCTTAACAGTTCTATCCAAACTCAAAATCATCCAAATTCACTTTAATCTCATCCTTCAGGACATGCTTAAGGGTCTTTCACATGTTTCGTTCATGTTTCCTTCTTTAACTTTCAATTTACACACTTGTCACATGTTAGTTGTCTAAAGTCCTACTATCTTTTGAAGTCACTTATTCCTTTTTTCTTTTCACTTCATACTATCCATTGATTTCTTTCTAAATTCTAATTTAATTATTTATAAATTTTATCTACTTCTTTGTATCACATTTTATTCTGATCGTTGCACTTATTTTTATGTCAATTTCACATAATTTTATTAATTAATTTTTGTTATATATACATTATAGTTTATATGTATTTGTACTTAATTTTATACATTTTTTATGCAATAAGTTTATAATATTTTCAACAAAACTTCTAAGTTCTTTAATCATGTCTTGTTTTGTGTAAATTATCCACATATCACTTTTATTTGTATACATATGTCAGTATTTGGGTGAAATGACTATTTTACCCCTAAGTGGTAAAATTAACAATTTACCCCTAAAGGTCAAATTTCACCTTTTGGGTCCTAGAAACTTATATTCAATTTTTCTTTGCCTTGAAATTTGAAGTTATATTTTTAAAGCATTTTATTTCATGTTTATTTGTTATTTTATATGATTTTGTAACTTATGGAATTTGCTAGTCAATTTATACAAAATTATTTTAATTTATTCATTATTTCAAAAAGTTTATAAATTTTTAGGGTTCGTACAATGAGGACACCATGGGCTTAAGGAGGAAAAGTGGTAGCTTAGAGACTGAAATAAGGACAATATACCCAAGGTTATTCTAGAGATAGACCTAAACAAGATAGAGCGAAGGACACAAATAGTGGGTAGTACCCCTAAATATTAACCATGGGTCAACCATGATTAATCATAATTGAGTCTCAATAAAGTTGACCAT
>JAJIYU010018026.1:0-11397 GCA_030144865.1 Tinospora cordifolia | reverse complement strand
TTTCGTGCAACCTCTAATAATGACCAATAAACCAACTTTATCATCTCAAATTAATGAGATTATGACTTGAATTATTCTGTCCACACATGCATTTCTACTAGAGCTCTTTTTTATTTCTTATAGTTTTGACTATCCTGCACTTCGATAACACTCATAGCTCCTTTTGATTTATCTAAGCCCATATTAAAGTTGGAAAAACCATTAACACCTTGTTTGGCCCAAATGTCTTGAACCAGCCGAAGTAGTGTTTCAGTAAGTCATTTGGCATGGGCCCTTATAATCAGTCCTCTTAGAATATGCAAAGCATCATCATCAGCATTAATTAATTTATTCGTGTCATCTTTGTCAACTTCATAATCTGCATCACTTCACTTTCTTTTTCTTTGCTCTCTTTTTCATTTGTTTTTTTCCTCTATTTTTTTATTTTCTGCTCATTCTCTTTTTTTATCTCTCTTTCTTTCCATTCCTTTTTTTCTCTCATTTTTTTTACTCTCATTTGTCTTTCCATGGCTCTCATTTTTCAACTTCAATTAGTCTTCAAAGACCTGCTGAGGAGTTAACGGAACGGGAGTGATTTTTTTATTATCTTTTACAAATGAGTACCTATTCCTAAATCCATCATGTATCCCTTTCAATCAAATTGTCAAGGCCTCCCCAAAAGAATATGACTGGCATGCATGGGAACTACATCACATAGTACTTCATCACGATATTTCCCAATTGAAAAAGAAACCAAAACTTGCATGTTGACTCGCACTTCCCCACAATCATTCAATTACTACAACTTGTATGGTCTGGGGTGTTTAAGAAGAGGCAAGTTTAGTTTATCCACTAATGTAGTGCTTGCAACATTTGTGCAACTCCCACCATCAATAATCATACTACATACCTTATTGTTTATATGGCAGCGAGTATGAAATATGTTATCTCGTTGTTGCTGCAAGTCATCTACTTTGATCTGAGAATTCAAGACACGCCTCGTTATAAGAGATTTGCCTTCTGCTGAATATTTGATGTCATCGTCACTTGCATTCTCAAATGAAAGCAGTAAATCTTTGCTCTCACTTTCTGTCCCCACTTCACCATCATCATGCAGGATCATTGCCGTTTTGTGTGGACATTGTGAAGTGATATGTCCAATTCCTAAACATTTAAAACATTTAATATCTCTATTTCTAGAGGGTTGGGAAGTAGATTTACGTTTGTCTTTCACAGAAATTTTGATGGTGCCTTTGGGTGTCTCCTTGGAAACAATTTTATCATCCTTCTTCCAATTTGACCTCCAATAAAAACTAGAAGCTGAGGTAGATTTTGAAGCCCGCTTATTTTTCCATCTCCTTTCTACCTTTATTGCCATGTGCACCACGTCTTCTAGCTCAACATAATGGTGAAGATCTACAACATCAGCTATCTCCTAGTTCAACCCTTTTAGAAATCGAACCATTGTTGCTTCCCGATCTTCCTCCACATTAGACCTTATCATAGCGACCTCCATATCATTATGATATTCCTCCACACTCTTTGACTCTTGTATAAGGCTTTGCAGTCTTTGATAAAGCTCCCTGTAGTAATGACTAGGAACAAACCTTTTCCTCATTAAAGCTTTCATTTCTCTCCATGTTTCGATAGGTTGCTCTTGATTTCTCCTTCTATTGGTGACTTGCTGATCCCACCAGATGATTGCATAATCTGTAAACTCAATTATTGCCAATTTTACCTTTTTCGCTTCTGAGTAATTATGATCATCAAAAATCAACTCCATTTTTTTCTCCCACTCCAAATAAACTTCTGGGTCAATTTTACCTTGGAAAGGCGGAATCTTCATCTTAATGCTCCCAAAATTCCTATCTATCCCATCCCTACTTCTAGGGTGATTTTGTTGGAAACCCCTCCATTTCCTAACTCCTCTATGCCTATTTCTACCAATTCAACTTCAGATTCATAATCATCTTCATCCCCACTAATAGCTTCATCTTCATCAACATCTCCATCCACATGTATAGGATGACGCCTTGCATGCCCTCTTGGATTATGATCTCTTTGATGTCGTCCCTATAATGTTTCAAGCTCCGCAGCTTGCCTATTTATTCTATCTCTAAAATCACCCAACACTACATTTAAGCATTTGAATTGTTGTTGCATGGCAGATATCAAAGACGCAAAATCTTGTGGTCCTTCCTTATTAGATGATGATTCATTTGTTTTTGACATTTTCATTATATGACCTGCAAGAAAATGTTAGTAAAAAGAAACCTTGTACACTAATTTTCACTTTTTCTTTCTTTTGAGAAATTGTTCTCACTCTTTCCTCTCGCAGCTTTCTCTTATAGCTCTTTAAGGAACTAATCAAATCTAACCAAGGATTAACTCTATCTTGTAGAGTTTATGTTAATAGTTAGGATATAAAAAAGAAAGGAATGAAATGATTTCTAGGAAAATAGTTCAAAAGAAAGAACAACAATTAGATATAAGATCGAATAACTGAGAACCAGTCAAGATTATAGCTTTTGATATGAACACAAACACTTTCACAGTAATAACTTCTCTTGCATAAAAACAATTAGCATATAATATTTTCTTTTTTTCTTTTTTTCTTGCAGAATTCTCAATTTTTTTTTGTTTTGTAGAATGACAACTTTTTTTTCTAGAACCACAACCTCTTTTTTTTCTCAAAATCACAACCCTTTTTTTTCTTCAGAAACACGTCTTCTTTTTAATATTCAAGAGTAATGAAAAGAAAAGAGAATTGAATAAGAAGGAAACTAAGAACAAAAAGGTGAAAGAGGATGATGAATGAAAGAATACTGATGAACAAAAATGAAGCAACAGAAATATGAAATGAAATTTACGAAACAAAAAGATATAACTTGATCTTAGAGTCGAAGCTCTGATACAAACTGATGCAGACCCGCTAGGAATTAGATCCTAAGAACCCCCATTTAAGGTAGTATGCTCACCCCAAGAAAGCTAAAATCAGATTTAATGATCCACTTGAACCCTTAAATAACAAAGAAACAAGAACCCAAAGTGTTAAACGCCACAAGGTTGATCAATCTTTGATAAGTCTAGAAAAGTTCTATGAAGAACATAAAAGAAAGCCTCTCTCAAATCTGAAATGTTCAGATTAAACAATCACTTTACTAATTTGATGCCTTTCTCAAAGAAGAGCAAGCCAATTTAGACAAATCATGGATGTAACTCCAGGGAATACAAAAAGTCACAAAAATAAATAGCTATTATTGACTCGCCCATGAGAATTGAAGACTCTACACTAACTGACACTTAATACATATCACAACTCTACTAGTAACTCCTATAGACAATGCATTAACTCGAAACACAAACACACTATTGCATAGTTATTACACCTTGAAAACTGAAATGTTTGACATAAAAGACCAATAACACATAGGAAGTTAACTAATTTCGTGCAACCTCTAATAATGACCAATAAACAAACTTTATTATCTTAAATTAATGAGATTATGACTTGAATTATTCTGTGCACACATGCATTTCTACTAGACCTCTTTTTATTTCTTATAGTTTTGATTATCCTGCACTTCGATAACACTCATAGCTCCTTTTGATTTATCCAAACCCATATTAAATTTGGAAAACCCATTAACACCTTGTTTGGCCCAAATGTCTTGAACCAGCCCAAGTAGTGTTTCATTAAGTCTTTTGGCACGGGCCCTTGTAATGCTCTTTTTGAAATATTCAAAGCATCATCATCACCATTAATTAATTTCTTGTGTTATCTTTGTCAACTTCACAATCTGCATCATAATGCGATGAGCTCAATGGAAACGTCAAAGCAAGCTTTTATTGAGGAATAAGGGTCTCGAACTACGCCAGTATTGAAATGAGTTAGAAAATCTCTTTAATTAATATAAATCATTTTGCATGAGATGTTGGCAATCAAAAACTAATATCAAGGAAATAAATTTCTTCTAAATTGGCTATGAGGTGTTCTTCTTCGAGAGAATAATGCAAATGATCTCTTTAAATTGTTTTGAACATTTACAAGAGCATGATGAAACTAAAAATGGCTATCTCTAGTTTTATCTGCACTTCGATGGTTAAAAATGCAATTAAATGCTAATTTAAGATGAAGTCAACGTTTTTGCTGAGAACTTTGGCCCTCAAAACCAACAACTCCATTCAAATTGAGGAATTAAACAAGAAAAACTTTCTAACATGAAGAGAATCAATTTCAAGTTGCTATTGACCCTTTCTCTACAAGAAAAAACAACATAAACTGTTTTAAATTATTTGATCAAGTTAGAATGTAAAGAGTTCGACATGTGGTATTTCAATTTCTAGGGGTGCCGAGCTTGGTTAGAATGCGATATAAAGTCAATTTGATCATTAAAGTGATGCGTTCTACAAGTAGTTAGGGTTCCAAAGCAAATTCGATATTCAAACGAGCTAGAAGACGACTATGGAATTGTTATCAAAGTGAAACAAGGAAGTTAGCTTTAAAAACTCTTTTAAGGAAATGAAATTACCTATAAATGAACTAGTCGCTCCTTATCTGTCGGAGAAAATAGGAAAGATAAGTTGTTTGTTCCTTTATAAGTGTGTAAAGAACGAAATATAGGCTATGTTTATTTCTATAAGTATTTATTTAACAATCAATGTGATGAGCTCAATGGAAACATCAAAGCAACACTCTGTCGATGAATAAGGGTCCCGAATTGCGTGAGTATTCAACTGAGTTAGAAAATCTCTTTGATTAGTATAAATCATTCTGCATGAGGCATTGACCATTAAAAACTAATATCAAGGAAAGAAATCTCTTCTAAAAAGCTATGGAGATTTTTTCGTCGGAGGAACTATGCAAATGACACTTTAAGCAATTTTGATCATTTGTAAGAGCATAATGAAGCTGAAAATAGCTATTTCAAGTTTTATCTACACTTCAATGGTTAAGAATGACATTAAATGCAAATTTATGATGAAGTTAACGTTTTTACTGAGAATTTTGGCCCTCAAAACTAACTACTCCATTTAAATTGAGGAACTATATAAGAAAAACATTCCAACTCTAAGAGAATCTTTTTCAAGGGAGCAATTGACCACAAGAGAAAAGCAAAACAAACTATTTTAAATTGTTTGACCTATTGTTAAAGTGAAAAGAGTCCGAGATATGATATTTCAAATTCTGCGGGAGCCAAGCTTGGTCAGAATGCGATATACAGTCAATTTGATCCTTTAAGTGATGCCTTCTACAAGTAGTTAGGGCCAAAGCAAATATAGTATTGAAACGAGCAAGAAGACCGTTTAGGAAATGTTGTTGGAATGCAACGAGAAAATAAGCTTTAAAAACCCATTTAAGTCAAAGAAATTACCTATAGATGAACTATTCGTTCCTTCTCTATCGGAGAAACTAAGAAAGATAAGTTGCTTGTCACTTTATAAGGGTCTAAACAGAGGAACGTAAGCTATGTTCATTTCAATAAGTATTTATTAAACAAACAATGCGATGAGCTCAATGGAAACGTCAAAGCAATACTTTTGTTGAGGAATAAGGGTCGCGAACTACGTGAGTATTGAAACGAGTTAGAAAATATCTTTAATTAATATAAATCATTCTGCATGAGATGTCAGCAATTGAAAACTAATATCAAGGAAATAAATCTCTTCTAAATTGGATATGGAGTGTTTTTCTGTAAGAAAACAATGAAATGATCTCTTTGAACTGTTTTGACCATTTACAAGGGTGTGATGAAGCTAAAAATGGCTATTTCAAGTTTTATAATGCAATTAAATGCTAATTTATGATGAAGTTAACATTTTTTATGAGAACTTAGGCTCTCAAAAATAACAACTCCATTCAAATTGAGGAATTAAACAAGAAAAACATCCAAACACTAAGAGAATCTATTTCAAGTGAGTAATTGACTCTTTCTCTACAGAAGAAAAGTTAAAAAAAATTATTTTAAATTGTTTGATCAGTTGTTAGAGTGCACAAAGCCGGAGATATAGCATTTCAAATTCTACAGGTGCCAAGCTTGGTTAGAATGCGATAGAAAATCGATTTGAACATAAAAGTGATGTCGTCTACAAGCAGTTAGGACCCCAAAGCACATTCAGTATTCAAACGAGCTAGAAGATCGCTTAGGAAATATCCTCTGAGTGAAATGAAGAAGTAAGCTTTAAAAACTCCTATAAGTAAAGGAAATAACCTGTAAATGGACTATTCGCTCCTCCTTTGCCAGAGAAAATAAGTAAGGTGGGTTGTTTGTTCATTTATAAGGGCGTAAAGAGAGAACGTATGCTACATTCATTTCTATAAGTATTTATTTAACAAGCAAGAGAAAGAACTGCATGAGGCGCTAACCATTAACAACTAATATCAAGGAAAGAAATCTCTTCTATATGATCTTTTTAAACTATTTTCACCATTTGTACTTGATGGTTAAGAATGCAAATTTATGATGAAGATAACGTTTTTGCTAAGAATTTTGGCCCTCAAAACTAACTACATTCAAATTGAGGAATTAAACAAGAAAAACTTTCTAACACTAAGAGAATCTGTTTTAAGTGGGCAATTGACCCTTTCTCCACAAGAGAAAAGCAAAACAAACCATGTTAATTTGTTTGACTAGTTGTTAGAGTGCAAAAAGCCCCGAGATATGGTATTTCAAATTTTACAGGTGCCAAGCTTGGTTAGAATGCGACATAAAGTCAATTTGATCATTAAAGTGATGGCTTCTACAAGCAGTTAGGGCCCCAAAGCAAATTCAATATTCAAGAAAGCTAGAAGGCCGCATAGTAAATGTCGTTAGAGTGCAACGAGGAAGTAAGCTTTAAATACTAATTTAAGTAAAAGAAATTACCTATAAATAAACTATTTGCTCCTTCTCTGTCCAAGAAAATAAGAAAGATAAGTTGCTTGTCCCTTTATAAGAGTGTCAAGAGAGGAACGTAGACTACTTTCTTTTCTGTAAGTGTTTATTTAACAAACAATGCGATGAGCTCAATGGAAACATCAAAGCATGCTTTGTCGAGGAATAAGGGTCCTGAACTATGTGAGTATTCAAACGAGTTAGAAAATCTCTTTGATTAGTATAAATCATTCTGCATGCAGAGTGGAACATTAAAAAGGAATATCGAGGAAAGATATCTCTTCTAAATCAGCTATAGAGTGTTTTTCTATGGAGGAACAATACAAATGGCTTTTTAAACAGTTTTGATAATTTGTAAGGGCGTGACGAAGCTAAAAACAACTATTTCAAGTTTTTTTCTGCATTTCAATCGTTAAGAATGCGTAAAATGCTAATTTATGATAAAGTTAACGTTTTTGCTGAGAATTTCTACCCTCAAAACTAACAACTCGATCCAAATTGAGGAATTAAACAAGAAAAGCTTTCCAATGCTAAAAACTATTTCAATTGAGCGATTAACCCTTTTTCTACAAGCGAAAGCAAAACAAACCATTTTAAATTGTGTTTGATCAGTTTTTAGAGTTCAAAGAGCCCGAGAGATGGTGTTTCGATTTCCATAGGTGCCAAGCTTGTTTAGAATGCAAATTAAAGTCAATTTGATTATTAAATTGATGCCTTCCACAAGCAATTAGGGCTTCGAAGCACATTTAGTATTCAAATGAGCTAGAAGACCGCTTTGGAAATGTCATCAGAGTGCAACGAGGAAGTAAGCTTTAAAAACTCTTTTGAGTAAAGGAAATTACCTGTAAACGAAGTGACTCTACTAGATAAAATAAGTAAGGTAGGTTATTTGTTCATTTATACGGGTATAAAGAGAGAAACGTTGGCCACATTCATTTCTGTAAGTGTTTATTCAACAAACATTGCGATGAGCTAAATAGAAATGTCAAAGCAACACCTTTGTCGAGGAATAAGGGTTTCGAATTGTGTGAGCATTCAAACTAGTTAGAAAATCTCTTTGATTAGTATAAATCATTTTGCATGAGGCATTGACAATTAAAAACTAATATCAAGGAAACATGTAACATCTCGAGAAAAAATTCATATGAAAATTAATTTTTTACTTCGAAAATTATACAAAATTGACGAATGAGAATTTTGTCAAGTTCTAGTTACCCAAATGAGGGATAAAAATCAATTCAAGGGATTTTTGGAAGAAAAAATATGATTATAATGCATAAAATGGGATATCATATCCAAAAATACAATGATATGTGCAATTTTTAATGAAAACGGGATTCGAAAGTCAATCAGGATGGATATTTGGCAAAAATCTGAAAAGAAAGCAAGAAATTTGGCTGAAAAATAAAAAAATAAACTTAAAATGCATCTTATGGTCCAAAAACAATCTGCCAAAATCCAACGAATGGGATTAAAGCCAAAATAAACGCTCGGGTGCAATAGATCATCAAGATCGAACGGCCAGAGATTCACGTACGTAACTCGAGGATGATCGTGCGGCCAGAAGAGAGTTTGTTGATCGCAAACTAGATCCGAACACTAAAATCGATGATCATCCAATGGCCATAATTCGTGCTCACGATAAAATGATCATCTGGTGTGCGCTCGAGGTGCATCCAACGATGAAGATCAAAGCTGTGTGATTAGATCGCGAACGTGATGCGCTCGAGGATCATCGGACGGTTTGGATCAAAGCCGTTTTGATTAGATCGCGATCGTTGATGTGCTTGAGGAAATCTAGCGACTAAGATCAAGAATCCGAATTTTGTTGATTGATCCGACATCAATCCAACGGTTCCGATCAAAATTCCAATGCGTGTCTCGAGAAAAATTCGAGGAACCATAATAAAGCCAAATTTTTAAAATATGAAAATTATGTTAAAATTAATGAAAAATACGAAAAACAATATTCAAAAATTTCAAAAAATAGTTTATAAATTCTGAAAAAATTCGAAAATTTTTTGAAAAATACTCATTTTGCTCAAAAAATTAGAAAGTATGAAATCAGAAAGAATTAGGGTGTTTTATTCAAATGACACAAAAATTTCTAATTTTCTCCCTTGGAAAACCTTTATAAACCCCCTAGGCTCATAATTTCATTCATTCCAAAAAATAAGAGTTGAATGCTCCTCTTGTTTTCTCAAAGCCTTCTTCTTGGCACATTTTCCCATCTTTCCCTTCTTGTGTGTGTGAGAATGTAACACCCCAACCCCCACATTCCTTGAGTTTTGGACAACCACCATTATTCGACGGTGGACTTAACCAATTGGCGGGTTAGGCCGGTGTTACTTTACAAGTGACACACACTTGACTTTCTATTTTTCAATACCATATGCCTTAGAATAAATTCAATAGTACAAATTCACATTTAGTAAAATCAAGGCAATTAAAGGTAAAGAAAGATTCAACTTCTTTATGAATAAAAGAAAGTACATAACTTTGTAAACTATTACATTGTTGATCAATAATCTCAAAATAGAAATATTAACTTTCAGCGGAAGTCTTATTCAAAATTGGGCAACGTGCCCTTACATTGAAAGGAAACTTTTAAGAAAGTAGAAACTTGCTAAATCAAAAACTATCTAATTTCCATAGCCTTCATAATTTAATTTCCTGAAAAAAAAAGAGGAAGGGGTGAGCACATAGCTCAGTCAATTTTTATCAAACAACCATTTTTCAAACTCAAAACAATAGCACATCCATAATTTAAACACTTGCATACATTATGCGTTTCAAACAACCATTTGTATAAAGTTGTGATTTAGACCAAAAGGGTTATTGAAGCCCTTGATGTTCTTCACTAAGTGCCTCCTTAGAGTGAAATATAACTTTTCATAGCCAATTTCATTGGACTTTTGGACTTCAAGGGAGCTTACCCACCAACCAAGCACTTAGGTAAAAACCATATAACTAACTATATGAAAAAAACATCCATAGCACCCCATATGTGTGCTATGATGGTATATGGTTATTATCACCATCATCTTTGTTAAATCACATATTCTATAAAATAAATTTCAGAACATGAGACTAAAATAAATAAATTAAGCATATGATCAAATTGAAAATTCAATCATGGAGTACTCAAAATCATGCATCACATATTGAAATAAAACCTAAACATGATACTAGGCATGGCATGATCAATATGCATGCATAAATTCAAATACGAATCAAATCTAAAACTAAAAATTATTTTAGAATACTAGAACTGAAAATCTTTTGATTTTAAAACAATACACACAATGAACATGCTAGAACTTTGAATAAGAAAAAGGGGTGTAAGAGAAATCACTTCCACCTTGATATGTAGTTTTTCCCAAAGTTGAAGCAATAGTTATCAATGCTCAAACACCAAGACAATCACCCAAGAAGAATCCCCAAACCAAGAACTTTTCACACTCAAGAGAGAAAAGAAAAGTGAGAAGGGGTGCCAAGAAGAGGGCTTGAAGCACAAGATGAAAACTCAACTCTTTTTGCTTGGGATGAGTTGATTTGTGAGCATGGGGGGTTTATATAGGCTTCAAAATTGTATAGAATGGCAAGTTTGTGGTGCTCTCATTGTAAGAAACTTGCCAAAATTCAAATTTTCGTGCCTCCCAAGCATAAGAGATTAGCAAGTAATTTTTTTGGAAATTTTTGGGATTTTAGAAACCATTTTTTGGATTTTTGAAGCATTTTTACTGATTTAATTCAGATTTTCGGGTTATTTATCAGAGCAACTTAATCGCAGCCGTCGGATCTTCCTCGATCGCATCAACAGATCATGAATTCGTTTTCGCATATGGATCTTCGGCCGTTGGATCAAGCGGGTTCGATCTCAAGCGTTGGATCATTCTCGAGCGCATCCACCAGATCACGGTCGAGATCAACGAAATCAGCATGGTCCGTCAAATCCTCCTCGAGTGCAGCATTCGGTTCGCGATGGATCGGAAGGCGTCTTTCTGGGCTATTGGATTTGCATCGAGTTTTGCACGCGGATCTCGGATAGATCACGAAGTTGGATCCTTGAATCTCAACGCTCGGATTGTCCCCGATCACGCCACTGGATCGCGAACTCGTTTTTGAGTGTGTGTTGTGCGTCATAGGATTGGGTGGATTTGATCATAACCGTTGGATCAACTTCGAGCGCCTCATCGTTTGTGATCAACGAGTCGTGTCTAGATCGTCGGAATTGGCTCGAGTGTAGTACTCGAATTTTCATTCGTGATCGATGTCGTGTGCCTCGATCTGGATCGTTGGGTCGATCGTGTTGATTGCAGACCGTCAGATCTTGGAGATTCGGTGCTCTTGGACGTTGTTTAGGGCTTTGATCTCATTCGTTGGATCGGACAGATCGAGTTTGGACCGTTGGATGCAGTTTCTAATTACGAAATCACTTTCTAAAGCTTCTATAATCCGAATTTTAGCAATTATACACTTTCTAATTGACAAAAACTTGGTTATATTGCCCAAATCATCTATTTTGCTAATCTTCCCCTTT
>JAJIYU010018025.1:0-11420 GCA_030144865.1 Tinospora cordifolia | reverse complement strand
ATATATATATATATATATATATATATATATATGTATATATTTCCGCAAAGCAATGCGTACATGCGAGGTTAAATTTGATTTATTTTCGTTTCCACACTACTCGCGCGAATATCGTGTATTATATTTATTTATTTTTTTTCTAAAATATTATAAATTCTAAAATCTATGTATTCGTATTTGTATTTATTTATTCTTTATATTTTTAATTTTTTAATTTTATTTTAAATTGTTATTTTTTTACAAAAATAATATTTTATTTTATATTCACTTGCGACGTGTACCCGTTCGTAGAATTGCGGGGTGTTACATATTAAAAAATAATAATAAAATAAAATAAACTCTAAATACTTGATCTTGCTAATTTATATGCGAGAGGAAATTGAAAAGTTGCTTATGGACTTGTTGTCCAAAGTTAACAATTTTTACTCCCCCAAACTATATATAAAGGACCTTTAGTGCTTCCATTCTTTTCATTCCAAAATAAGAGTATACTAGTCCCTCTTGACTCTCTCTAGCCTTCTTCTTGGCAATCTCCTTAGTTCTTGAGTAATCTTGAACTGTTCTTGAGTATTCTTAAGAGTTCTTGAGTGTTCAGAAGTGTGCAAAAGAAATTTACTTTTTAAGGTGGAAGTAACTTTTCAAACCCCTATTCTACTTATTTAGTTTAATACCATGTTCATGCATGTTGAATTTTAGTATAGTATGCATATTATGTTTAAATAACATGGTTTTTTTTTTTTAAATTCAGATTTGCATGTATGTCATGGAATCATGTCATGTTTAGATTATACACGTTTAGATTTGTTTTAAAGCATGATGTATACTAAGTATTTGATTTCAGGTTTTGAATGTTTATATGTTAAACATGTTGAAATTATTTTTATTTATTTTTTTGAGTATAATTTATTTATGATTCATGATTATGAGATTTAATGAAAGATGATGAGATTAAGAATCACGTACTGTCACAGTAAAAATGAAGGTCAACGTAGGTGTTCTTTACATGTGATTAGTTCACATGGGTAATGTCACAAAATACTTGAAATATGGGTTAGACTCTACGTCTAATGAAACTTGACATAAAAAAATGTATTTTCACTCAAGGGAGATATTTTGATAAAAAACATCAAGGGCTTAGAGACCCTTTCAATCAAATTTACAACTATAAACAAAATGTTATTTGAAACGCCTTATGATTTACAAGTGTTTGAATTTGAATGTGTTATTAATGCTAAATTAGTAATTTAATGGTTTGAAAAAGATCCACTAGGCTATATGCTCACCCCTTTTCTTCATATTTTTTAGGAAATTGACTTTTATAAAGACCATAACTATTAATTGAGTTTTTTATTTAGAAAGTTTCTAATTTTTATGTAAGGGCATGTAGTACAAGTTTTGAATTTTTTGCTGTAATAGTTTTTCTTCAAGATTGAGTTATGTACTCAACTTTATTTAATTAATAAAGTTTATGAATTTCTTTTATCTCTTGTGTTATTGTCTTATTAAATTCATAAAATTAGAATTATGTACTCTTAAATTCTAACAAAGCATGAAATAATTGAAATAGAAAGTCAAGTTGTGTACTTATAAAATAACACTAGCCTGGCCCAACTTATGGTAATGTCCAAATTGAAAGTCTCGAGGGTTGGGGTGTTACAAGTGTGGTATTAGAGCCTATGCTTTAAGTGCCTTGGGCTAAAAATAGAAACTCAAGCCCAAACATGTGTTGATTCGGCTAGAAATAGAAAGTCAAATATTAGTTGCTTGACAAGAATTAGAAACTCAAATTAGGGTTTCACATTGAATTGAATTAAAATTTTAATGCCCTACCTTCTATTTTTGAAATTGAAAAATGTTTTCAAAAGGGAAAGATATATTTTTAAACGTTTTGTTTGGGTACAAAAACTATAAGTTGAGTTGATAATGGGTAAACCTTGTTACAATAAAGTTAAACATTAAAAGGGAAGTGGGTTATCTTGCCCTAAAAAGTGCAGTTGCTAAGCAGACTTTGATTTCGCTGCCTGATCTAGAGGTTGTCCCACCAACTTGTACAAATAGTCTGAGTTGAATAACACCTTTACTTTCTATAAAAGAAAATTAAAAGGTAGAAAATTAGGGCAAAAAATTAATTAGAAGTTGAAAAGATGCTAAAGGTGGTATCTAAACTAGACAGAGGTTGTGAGTCAACTAAATTAAACCTTAGGTCCAGAGAAAAAACCCTAGGTAGAAAGGTGGTGTAGCCATGGGTGGCACAATGGATCAAAGCATAAATCTTTAGGACATAAGCTAGAGACTAAAACTTGTGTGAAAATAAAAAATTGTTTGATCAAGACATGGGATCGGAAAACTTCTATATCTTTCGATTTCTATGTAGTTTGGGATGAATAGGAATTCAGAGTTATGAAGGAAGCCTGGATTCGGAGAATGATGGAACATGTGTGGTGAATGATCAGTAAATCTGGTAAAACAAGTTTCTCTATGCTCGCTAGTATGAGACGGTGGAGTATAGTAGGCTCGGGAACCTTAGTTGTCAAGAAATTTGCGAAATTGTTTGGGTGCAGCTTTATTCTGGGTGAAAGCCTAAGTGGAAAGTGTAGACTGGTATGAGACACTTGAACATGAAAGCTTAGGTGGAAGCTTGGAATCTTGTTGTGCTAGCTTGATTGTATGATTGTATGATATGCACGCTTTATTGCTTATTTGCTTTGAGACCAAATCCTGTAACCATGCATGAAAAGAACCTAGAAGAAAAACCTTTAGACCACTGAACAAATTGAGGACCTAGAAACAAGAATCTAGAGTCATGATAGTATGAACATTTGATGAGGCAAATACTGGCAAGGTGTTAAATTTATAGATGATGGCTGGAACAAGAAGGTACGCTACTCGATCCACCACCTCCGATGAGATCGAGCCACGGGAATAGGAACTGCTTGTTGGAATGGAGGCATGGATGGAGGCCATGATGAATGAGATGTCGTAGAGGGTGCTGGATCAACTATTGAGGGCACTTCCATAGATAATCCCTCAGGTGGCTCCTAAGTCTCAAGTACCTGAACCCATCCAGGTTCAATAGCCAACACCAGTTGCCCAAGATCCCGAATGTTAGAGGACCCAAGAGGGTTTCGAAGATAAGAAACAAAGGAAGATGCTGATGGAGCTACATAAGCTCCACCCTCCTTCATTTGATGATACTACAGATTGCATCTTGGCAAACCATTGGTACCAATAGATGGAGGAAATTCTCAATGCACTGAAGGTAAATGGGTTAAGATGGGTGGCATTTGTAACACCTCATAATTCTATGATCGTGACACGTTGTGAGAAGGCATAAAATGAAATAAAGTAATAGATTAAAAATCGATACTAGTTGATTTAGCTAGAAAAAAAAATAATATAACATATATAGGATTAAAGGTAGTGTTCGAAAATTTTATAGGAAAAAAAAGTAATTATGAAGTGAGAACATATTGATGATTGGGAAATTATACATATGATAGAAAAATTAAAGTTAACAAGGAATTTCATTATAAGTATATAGTTATAAGTATGTAACACGTTTAATGTGATTAAGTATAAAATATATGTATATACATATATAACTGATTATTTGAGTGACAACCAGAATCACCTGGTTGAATGGGCGGTGGAAGAGAAGAAAATCGAAGAAGAGGGCCAAGTGGGGGGTTCTCAAATTATTCGGACAACAGAAGATTGAGGGAGAAGCTAACAGAGTGTCAAAGTGGCGTGATTAACTTGAAGAAGAAGAAAAAAAATTTCTACTACTGCCGTGGGTTGTGAAGCATGAAGATGAAGAGCAGCAACCACTTAGAACGAAGATAGAGAAGATGAAGCTGCTGCTGCTTAAACCAGGGCTGTCCGCACTGTAGAGCAAAGAGTGAAGTTGGTGTGTGGCTGGTGAGACGAATAGAGGGGCGATACTCTATTCTCAGGATGAACAGAAAATGGAGGTTGGTGAGGAACTACTTGCCGGATGGATGGCTGCTGCTGATAAGACTCTGCTTTGAAGGTGAAGAAATGGAGCTCTTGTGGGATGCAGGAGTGGAACATGACGAGCATAGGAAGGGAATAGAGTGAAAAATGGGAAATAGAGCAAGGCGCTCTGTCGCGGTTGCTGTTGCTGCTGCCCGAACGAAGGAGAGGCCATGCATGGAAGAGGGACAGAAAATAGAGGAAGGAAATGAAGGCAGAGGTTGCTGCTGCTTTGGAGTACCGTTGCATGAACAGAGGGGAGAAGAGGAACCAGAGCAATGGTGCTCTATTGTTGTTGCTGCTGCCGTTGCAGCTGCTGCCATGGGATGGTGGAAAGATGAAGATGAACAAGAAGAGAGCGTCGTGTTTGAACGAAGAGGAAGATGAAATGAAGAAGGTGGCTACAGGGTGTGTGTTACTGCTACTGATGCTGCTGCTTTGTTGCCTAACAGAGAAGAAGTAGTGCGTTGAAATGAGATTGGGCAGCTGTGGTTGTTGAAAATCCTGTAAAAAAGATGTGCTGCTGTGGTTGATCGTGCGGAAGAAGAATGAAGAGGAAGTTGCCATGAAACAAGAATAGAGGATTGATGTTGTTAGTTGGACGAAGAAGAAGGATGAACAACTAGCTGTAGTATGGGTTTCGAGTGTTACGACTGTTGGGTACATGAATGACAAACAAGAAATCTGGATTCCGAGTCCATGATGATGAACAACAATTTCAGACCTTGCTGTCTGCTTTGCACAAAGAAGAACATGATTTGGATGAATAACAAAGAAGGGGATTTAGGTTTATACTACTACTTGATTGTGATTTGAGGAAAAATTTAGTTCGGGGGTTTTGCTGCTATTTGACTGTGATTTGGGGACAAATTGTTGGAGTACTTTGCTGTACTTAATTGTGAAGGAAGGTGTTGGTTTGGAGGATGAAGAATGATGAATAAACCTTTCTTTGTGTGCATGTAATCTGGAAATTGGGGCGTATTGGTCCTCACTAGCTGTGGTTATGGATTCTAGATTTTTATGATGAACGTGATGAGGCTGATGGAGTAAGGATATTTGATTTTTGGCTAGGTGAAGAATGACATACAACAAAGAGTTCGTCGTTGACGTTGTTCGTGCAAAGAAGACGACGCGAGCTAAAATTTGGAAGTTAAATTTTAGATAGTATGAAATTATTTTAAATGATTTTAGATATGAAAACAAAATGGAATTTGAAATTTAGAAATTAGAGGCAAATAGAAATTTAATAAATTAATTGTGAAAATTAGTTTACAAAATTTATATAATAATTCAAATTAAATAAATTTAATTTTAGATCATTTATCAAATATTGAACATGAGGATTAATTAAATTAATAAAAAATAATAAACCTTAGAAGTTTAAAATCTTGTACAAGAAAAACATGAATTTTAAGTCCTGAAACTAAGCTTCTAATATTTAAAAGTCTTATTTTGTTTGTAATTAAATTAATTACGATATTAATAATTATTTAAATTTGTGAAGATTCAATTCTTAGAAACCTAATATTATGAAAAAGGCTTGTAAGTAAATTATGAAAGTGGTAATTTCAAATTAAGAAAATTTAGAGGAATTAGAAGTTATTTGAATATTAATGTATAAATTCTAGAGTTTAGAAATAATCCAAGATTTGTTGAAACAAATATCTAGGTTCCATAATTAATTTGAAAAAATATTTGGAATAAGATCTAATACGAATTAAGAAGTTAGAAATTTTTATTGATTCTTGAATTTCAAATTTTACAATTGAGAGTATCGGGTAATTTGACAGTAAACAAGGAGCCCTAAAGATCGGCTAAATCAGGTGGGCATAACTTCCTTGCTCATATATATTATATGGATTTAAGATTCAAAGCATTTGATTGAATAGTTCTAAGTTATTAGAATTTTAGTAGGAAATTGATTGAAATTGTTTGGTCTATGTAAATGATGTATGATGTATGATGAATTATTTAATTCATGCATAATTAGCTCATGACATGATCTTGCATTTGGATTTACTCAAATATGGCATGCATGATTAGGAGCATCTGCATCTAAATCTTATTGTTTACTCGCACATCTTATCCTGTAACTTGCATTCATAGTTTGAATTATTTTTCTGGTGTGTTTTATGATGTTTGATGTGATTGAGACTGTTTGAAAAACTAAAATAAGACGATGGTTTATTAAGAATCCACATACTGGTGCGATTGTCGAGCCTGAAGCGGATCGAGGTGACATCTCTTATATGTCACTGCTTGAGATTGTCGAGCTACAAGACAAATTGTAGGTATTTCCACCCGGAGTTGATTGTGACAGCTCAAAGTCTTTGGGATACGGTATGATGTCACGATAAGTACTCTCTCTTAGGCTGTGATGTGAGTGTCAATTGATTTTAGACGGTTATTGGAACCCTCTGAAATTTGATTGGATCACAGGGAATACCAAGAGGCATCTCAACCCTCTTCTGGTCTTAGATTTTAATTAAAACAAATGAATGTTTGAAACGCCTAATGTTTGAAAGTGCTTGTGATGTTTTGGATTGGGTCTGTATAATGCATGTGATGTGTAAAACCGATCCACTTAGCTTTCGAGCTCACTTCCACTTTATTTTCAAGTACATCTGGACATAAAGTATGATAACTTATGTCAGAAGACTCACAGTTAAACTAGATGCCTCATTGGGGAGGGTGTTCGGGATATGAGACTCGGAGGTCATGTTTTATGTATTTTACTGGATTATTTTAATGTATTTACATTGACTTTAACTTTGGTTTATTTCATCTTTAAATGTCTTTTCTTGTTTAACAATTTTGGTTGCAATAATAACTTTTAAAAGTATTTTCGCTGCATTATCTATGATTTGTATTGAGAACTCTGGTGAATGTATTGAGAAATTATTTTGATCTTTTGTTTTGTATAAAACACCTATATAGACATTAACTTGAAAGCTAATGGTTATGAACTAAATTTTGAAAAAAAAGATTTTTGATGGAAGAAAATTTTTAGTAGCATCTTGATTTTTAACGGACGACGATCCACACGTGAGATAACACGTGAACGGAGGTCCGGTTGAAAATTGGGGTGTTACAGCAGTGGCCACGCAACACTTCAAAAGACTTGCCAGAAGTTGGTGTCGACTGATGAAGATGGAACCTAATACATATATTGATGATATGAGTTGGAAGAACTTCACAGAGATCTTCTATGAAAAGTTTTTTTCGGAAGCGATTTTGAGCAGGCTACAAGATGACTTTGTTCGACTGAATCAGAAGGACATGACCATAGCTGAATATGAGAGGAAGTTCACTGAAGTGGTCAAATTCTCATCAGATCTGATCAAAGAGGAGAAAAGGAAGGCCAATTGATTCACACAGGGTCTCAAGATGGAGATCCAAAAGATAGTGAAGACTCTAGGCTTAAAGACTTACAAAGACGTCGTAGAAGAGACCATAACTCTGGAACAAGAATTCAACTTGGAACAAAGGTTGAGGGGGAAGAATAAGAGGCTCGAGAATGAAAATAATCAAGGGCCTCAAAAGAAAAGTAAAAATGGTGGGAATGCACTACAAAGATAGGGGCAAACTAAAGACAATTCAAGGGAGCAAGCAAAGAGACAAGGGTTGCGCTTCGTATGCAGACAGAAAAACCATATAGCAAGAAATTGCCTGACTGTATCAAATAAATGATTTATTTGATACTAATATCAATTAATTATTCTCTAATCTTGGTTTTTATAATATAAATAGTATTATAAGTTTGGGTTGACCATAAGTAAGTCTTGTCCTGAGTAAAGTTAAACATTAAAAGAGAGATGAGTTATCCCATGATACGAGACCAATTACTTAAGAAAACTTTATCTTACTCCTCTTTCATGGAGGTTGTCTTACCAAATCATATTAGTAATGCCAAAAAAAAACAAAAAATCAAGATGTAAACATGTGTCAAGACCCCTTAGACAGCCTAACTGACATAATAATTTGATGTGTAAATGTATGTAACACCCCCAGCTCCCGATCTTTCTTACATACGTCATAGGTGACGTGGTTGTCTCGGCTTGAGACGTCATTTTTTCCGAGTGCAGTCAGTCCTGCTTTCTATCTGAGAACTGGGGATATTACTTTTTTCTTTTTATCATTTTTCACATCTGATAGTTTCATCAATTCATATCCAAGGGATAAAGTATAAATACAATAATCTCAATATTTCAAAATAACTGAAAACATTGATTCATAATCAAAGTTACGAATTATTTTGTGGGCTCCATAGCCATCTTTTGATAATACAAATATTATTGACTATTGACATAATCAAATATAGTGGGTCATACACCCAACAGTATAATTCATTTTCTACTATCCTCATACTATGAGACACACTGTTATTAATTTACATTGATTTGCTGGGGCGAGGTCTTCAATAGTTACCTGAAAAAAATGATTGGGTGAGCTCAAGAGCCCAGTGGATCATACACAGTACATCCATAGCATTATTTAAACTAAACACTGAACATGCAAACACTTATCATCCATTAGGCGTTTGAAACACTTATTTATCAATAGTTGTTAATTAGACCGAAAGGGGTTAACCTCTGTGTTCCAAATCTTGGGAGAGAGATCAATTCTGAAACTCAAACCCTTCTCTGGGATCATTTCTGAAACCCAGTTCATTCAGGTGTCAATCATGATAACCAGTTCTAATTCTGCATGGAACACACATAAAGGACATTTGTCCCCCACGCCGGTACATGGTTGAAATCTCATTTAATTTGAATTTTGTGTGCAAGAACATGATAGATAAATATTTCAACAGAAATTGAACATACCACGGTATAACATGATAAATCAACAAAAACACAGATGTTCGATTTCTGATGTAGAAGATTGTACGAGACGCAACTATAGAGCATACAATAACTTTCGATTTCTGATGTAGAAGATCGTACAAGACGCAACTACAGAGCATACTCTCTCGGTCATAAATAAATTAAAATAAAGAAAAACCTTTCACAAATCATTTAGTCAATAACCATGCATATTTCTAAATATTCAAACAATGCAAACATCACATACTCAGCATTAAAATTCAAATAATACTAGAGAGTAGAGTAATCACTTCCACCTTAATCTTTGTGTTGTTATTCTCTCTTGTTTCGAGTCTTTGCTTATCAATCTTCAAGATCTCAACTTTAGCTACTCTTTCTTCCAAACTTTCTTCCTCTCTCTCTCCTCTCAAACACACTTCAATGCTTTAATTTGGTATCCCCAAAAATATGAGGAGAGGCTCCCTATTTATAGTAGAGCTTTGATCATTAAAGTTAGTATTTAGGGTATGGCAGTGGTTAGCTTAGAGTAATAGAGAGACAAGGGGGTCATCTATGCTTGTTTGCAAGCAATTGTAATTATTAATAATGGTGGTTTGATGTGCATTATTCATATACTTTAAAGCTATTTTTAACTAATTAAAATTGACACTATCCTCTTTAATTATTTAAAGATGATAGTGATGGTGGTTGAATAATATTTTTCATATCATTTCTATTTAATTAAAATTGGCACTATCATTTTTAATTATTTAAAAATGATAGTGGTGGTGGTTGAATAATATTTTTCATGTCATCTCTATTTAATTAAAATTGACACTATCCTCTTTAATTATTTAAAGATGATAGTGATGGTGGTTGAATAATATTTTTCATATCATTCCTATTTAATTAAAATTGGCACTATCCTTTTTAATTATTTAAAAATGATAGTGGTGATGGTTGAATAATATTTTTCATGTACTTAAAATTACTTTTATTTATTGAAAATGAAGTTATTAACTAGAGATAAGGTTTACTTAATTATTTTAATTAAACTAATAATCAACTTCATAATTTATAATCAACTTTATTTTTCATGACACTATTATTCAACTTTACTATTTACAATATCATTTATAAATTTACTATTTACGATGTTATTAATTAACTTTATTATTTATCATACTATTAGTTAATTTTTACTATTTACAATACTATTGATCAATATTACTATTTATGACATTTTTCAAATATGTCGAAAACAATAAATTTATGACACTTTCTTGTCATTCATGACTTTTCTGATAATAGTCAACGTTTGTTGACTAAGGTTGTTTGACACTTAATTATAGTCATAATTTTTTTTTGGTATTACAACACTTAAAACTTCAGGTATTACAACATACGCTCCTTAAAATAAATTTCGTTCTCGAAATTTCTACTTATCTACGTCAATGTTGTTTAGTTAGGTATTGTAGGTGAAGAGACTTGGATATTTGTTTTTCATTTCGCTTTCTAGCTCTCAAGTTGCTTCTTCCAAATTATGATGTCTCCTCAAAACCTTAACAAGTGAAATTTCCTTGGTCTTGAGACTTTGTACCTTACGATCTAATATTTTAATTGCTGGTTCCTCGTAAGTTGCATTGTCTCGAAGTACAACTTCCTCCCAGTGTATGATATGTGATGGGTCTGGTTTGTACTTCCGCAACATGGACACATGGAATACGTTACGAATTGAAGCATGCGATTTGGCAAATCTAGCTCATAGGCGCACCCACCAACCCGCTTGAGTATCTCAAATGGGCCGATAAACCTCGGTGCTAACTTCCCCTTGATTCCAAACCGTCTTATCCCTTTATGTGGACTAATCTTCAGAAAAACTTTGTCACCTGGTTGAAATTATAGAGGTCTTCTTCTTTTGTCTGCATAACTTTTTTGCCTAGTCTGGGCTGTTATTAGCCTCTTCTGAATCTTCTTTACTTGAGTATTTGTTTCTTCTACTAATTCTGGTCCTGTGAGGACCCGATCCTCAAAGTCTGCCCAACAAGACGATGATCTGCAGGGTCTGCCATAGAGCGCTTCATATAGAGCCATCTTGATACTTGCCTGATAACTATTGTTATAGGAAAACTCTGCTAAATGTAGGTACTTGCTCCAGTTGCCCTTGAAATCAATGATACAAGCTCTTAACATATCTTCTAATATCTGAATGACCCTTTCAGATTGCCCATCGGTCTGAGGATGGAATGCAGTGCTCATGGTGAGTCTGCTTCTTAGTTCTTTTTGCAAACTCTGCCAGAACTGAGAAGTGAACCTAGAATCTCTATCGGACACGATGGTTGTGGGAACACCATGGAGTCTGACAATTTGCTTGACATATAGCTCTCTAAGTTTCCCAATAGAATCTGTAGATCGAATGGGTAGGAAGTGAGCTACTTTCGTCAAACAATCCACAATTACCCATATGGTGTCTTCCCCCTTCTGATTCCTTGGCAGGTCGCTAACAAAGTTCATCGCGATGTTGTCCCACTTCCATTCTGGTATCGGAAGTGGTTGTAACATCCCTGAAGGTTTCTTGTGCTCTGCCTTCACTTGTTGACATGTTAAGCATCTAGAGACATA